>JAAEAF010011294.1:0-28356 GCA_011037195.1 Triatoma infestans
GGAAGGCATGCTTAAGGGAGTACGATATAGCATCTGCAGATTCTGTGTGGAGATGGAGAAGACTCCAATACACCTCCTCTACGAATTACGAGCTATTATCATCCTAGAGAAGATCTGTAAGGAAATCAGGATTGTTACCAGGTGTTGGAGGAAGATATAACTTCCTTACAACCTTCTGAAACCCTGAGGTTTCACAGAGATCTTAATCTGCAAGGGGTGCTGTAGGGAGAATGGTCTCATCCTGGCACCAGTAGAGCGGTACAATAGGCCCCTTTTGATCGCAGTGTGCACTGAATCCCCCACCAAAAAAAAGTTGGACGTATCTTTAATCTGATATTTCAAGTTTTGTCGCAAGGTGCTGCTGCCTAGTTGGTTGACCATTTTAAAATGACATTTATGTAGGATAGATACTATATCCTAAGTTACCTAAATTTAAAATGTATGTTTTCCTTATATTTGTGGGCAATAAAGCGTTAGCAAACAAAAAAAAAATATCTGTGTGAACCAGTCACACCCCTAACTTTTACTTCCTGTTCTATACCTGTACAATTTTTCATTAAACTAAAATATTATTTATTCATCATGACTTATGCTTAACTTAAAAAAGGAAAATCGCTAGACAAATTCCTTCCGTTTTTGAAACGTTTTATCCGTGTAAATAATTTTTAAGCACGTCCTACGTCACATTGCCCTTAATTGTAGTTTCTAGTTCAGGTACTTCCAGGTTTAGGCTCATCTAATATTCAAGTCATTTAAATTTAAGAAAAATGCCAATATAAATGCGTAGATTACAGGAAGAGAAAGTCGAGTGAGTGTTTCACACCAGATTTTTGTTTTCCTGCTCTTATAATTCGCAACTGGTATTTATTTTTCTTGTTATTTGTCAAATTATGTAAAGTAATTCAGTATATACTATTATTAGTTTTATAGCGGATGGAAAAAAACGAAATAAACAATATAACGTATAAATTGTGTGATTGCCCAATTTATAATTCATAACCTCGCAAATACACGCAGACACAACACACATACACTAAAACACACACACACATACATACAAACCTACCCGTTATTAACCTTTTAGAAAATATTGTAAGTCACGCAACCAAAATAACTCACGACTATTTCATGTGTATATAGAAATTCTTTTGCTGTTTAGTTTGTAAAATATATATATCATATAATTTTTGCCCCCCAAAATTGATTATTAAATTATAATAATTCTGATCTGTTCAGCATTTTAAAACTTTCAAAATCGCGAGAATTTGAATTGTATTCGTAATAATAATAATAATCAACTCTGCTATGAAACACTCATACGATTTCCGGTTACTGCAGTTTACAGGCTTTAAATGACAAATTCTCTTGACATTAATAAATTTTTTACTAAATGTGTGCGTGTCTTCAATTTTATATCAATTGGATAATATCTAAACTTAATAAAATGACTTTTTTGAAGGAACCATACACTCTTCCTCCACCAAAGCTTCTTTAAATGATTGCAGTTGTGGTTGGTTCCGCAGAGCTGGAAAGTATCAAGAGACATTTTCCATGATAGCCTGCTTCTTTTTGTGGTCATCGACCGGTTTTGGGACGTTCGCCCATCTTCAGGATTCGTTTGTCACACAGTGAACTATTTGGTTGGGTTTCAGGTGAGTTGTGTATTGTTTATTGCGTGTTTTATTGTTACTGTGGGCAGAAGGTTTTGAATAATTGTACAATTGCTAAGTTTCTCTGTTCATTTATCAAGTTTTGTTCGTCTAGTCGTCGTCCTTTTTTGCCTGGATGTAGTAATTTTATCCTATTGAAGATGTTGTCGGTTTGTGTTTGTTAGTGTTTAGGTGATTGGCATAATTTGGGTCAGTTTTGTTGTATTTGTATGATCTGATGTGTTCGGGCAAATCGTTCCCTGAATTTTCTGCCTGACTGGCTAACGTAAATTATGCTACAGTCCGGGCATTTTAACTCATAAACCCCGCTGCTGTCATGTACGTTAGTGGTCTCACAGTACGAGTCTAGATTTTGTCGCATAATTTATTGCTAGTTCTGAAGGCTGTGAGATATTATAAACTGAATCTCCCTCCTACAACGAAGTTTAAGATTAGACCCCCACGTGTTGGATGCTTCCATTTTAAGAAAAATATGCCTCCTTTAAAAACCCAAACATCTGTTCCTTTGTATCACCACCCTACCCCTATTGACCTAGTTTAAGAGTTTAGTTTTTAAATACATTTAATAGACTAGTCAGTATGTAAACTGAATTTGCTCTATGCAAGTCTGTGTTATCACACTGTGTGACAAATGCATCCTGAAGATGGGCGAACGCCCGAAACCGGTCGATGACCACACAAAAAGATGCAGGCTATCACGGACAATGTCTCTGATGATTGTTTAAATGATCTTTGCCAGGAAAAAATTTCAAACAAAAATGATAGATCTCTATATGTAGATCACACATAGTGTAACAACATTAAGGAAATGCATTGGTGTTTTTACGGCTAGAATCGTAGAAAACTGAAATAACTTAAGTAAAAATGCACTTCCGGTCAACCGAACACTGTATACACTCCAAGGACTTTATACTGTAATATTTTAGAGTGCGAGTATAAGGTAGCGAGAGAAAAGAGTGACAGACTGACTGGCAGAGTGACGGTGTGAGAATTGAAGTAAGTTGAACGTTGACCGTTGACTGAATGATGAGATTGAGATTCTGGCACCCTTTTTATACAGCCGGCTGGACTAGCCGCTACTGTTTTTAACTTCTTCTTTCCAGTATCCTGATGCTTTCTCTATTTGTCCCCTCTACGTGCTTGGGGAAGAAGTGTAGTGACTAATTTAAAGGGTGTTTGTATCTGCTCGGACAGCCAGGCTGCGTTGAAGGCGCTTAGCTCATGTGTCTTCACTTCCAGATTGGTGTTGGAATGTTCTGAAAGACTGGAAGATCTTTCTTGATTGAAGGATATGCTTCTGGTCTCGTTCCAGGTCATATGGGAATCTTTGGGAATGAGGAGGTGGATAGGTTTGCCAAATTAGGCGCCTCTCTCCCTTTCATTGGCCCCGAGCCTGCTGTTGGTGTGCCTTCTGTCGGACTTGTGTCTACGTGCTTGGGGGAGAAGTGTAGTGAACTTGAGATGGCGAGTGATAAGTCCTGATTCGATCCATTGCACCGGCTATTTTCCATTTTTCAGTTATGCTAACTACACCCCCCCCCCCACACACATAGACTAATTTCTAAAAACTAATTTTTCTGACTCAGGGGACCTCAAATCGTGATTTCCAGTGAAAACTCGATAGCAAAAATTTGATATGATCACAATATTTCCTCTTACCAGCACTAAAAAGTAAGTAAAACCTATTCAGTAATGTCGCACATTCGGTAGATGAATTTTTCCCGAAATCTTCGTGTTACATGCAATGGAGCAGTGGTTCTTAATGAAATATCAAGATTCTGGTTCCTCTGGACTTTCGCGTAGTTCAAAATTGGGTTTTCAGAAGAAGACTCACTTTAGAAATTTTAGACTCGATCCTAATACTTCTCCGTGCAATAGTAAAAGAAAATAAAAATTAATTCAGGTGATTTAAATTCTTTCTTAAAACTAACCTGTGATGCGTTACTATCTTCAAGAAGTTTAATGAAATGAATATCACTAAAATTTCAGTTAATAACTATACACAATCTCTTCCTAGAAATCAGAAACTTTCAACAAGACGGCCCCCGGACAGCAGACTTCAACTAACAACTAACTGTGGATGACAGCCATCTTGGTTTACTAAATACACTAGTATAAACCAAAATGTAACCTACCTCGCCACAGTACACTCAGCTGTAGGGTTTCAGATTTAATTGTATGTAGGTGAACAGAGAGATCTGTCAGTCCTAATTACTATATCAATTAAATTATATTATAGCTTTTGATGTATTTAAAATCTACTCTTACAATGCTGTCGGAGGAATTATTGCATTGTTTGCAAATATCAGAAATCTAGTTTTCAACAGAAATGCATATTTCAAGATCACGTCTATGAGAAAAAAATCTGGTGTGAAACACTCACACAACTTTCTCTTACTAAAGTTCTCAAAATTAAAATTGACAAATTTTATAGTTTGTGTACCAAATTTAATGAAATTCGTCGAAAACTGAAAAAACTGATCATTAAAAGTGCACTTCCGGTTTACTAAGTTTCTTGAAACTCGGAATTTTGGCCATCTATTTATTTCTAATTAATTTTGTTTTAATGATAGAATTGTATAATCAACCATGATGGCACTTTAGAGAAAAACATAATCCTACCCCTCCCCCAAAAGTGCCCTTAAAGGAATTTTTCCAGACAAATGTTTTAAATCAAAGTTGTACATCTTTGTATGTGTAGTTTATATTTGAAGTTTCAAAAAAAAAAAAAAATCGTAGCCATTTTTGAGAAAATTGCGAAAAAGTGAAAAAAATCTTTTAGTAAAGTGGTAAAGTAAACGCACTTCCGGTTATCCAATTTTTTCTTTCAAACTCGGAATTTCAGCAACATATTTAATTCTAATTAATATTATTTATATGACAGAATTGTCTAATAAAGTGAAATGGCACTTTAGATGAAAACCTAACCCCACCCCTCCCCAAAAATGCCCTTAAATTAATTTTCCTGGAGAAATGTTTCAAATAAAAGTTGTAGCTCTTTGTATGTGTAGTTGATATATCAAGTTTAAAGAAAATCTTCGCAGCCATTTTTGAGAAAATCGCAAAAAAGTAAAAAAAAACAACTAGTAAAGTGATACTTCCAGTTGAAGAATTTTGACAGATAAGGTAGTGTCAGATCCCATGGCGATACCTACACGGAATATCAAGTTTGAACTTTCTACGATTTTTCGTTTTTGAGCTATGCTGTTCACAAACACATACACACAGACAATTTGCTAAAAACCAGTTTTTTGGACTCAGGGGGACCTCAAAACGTATATTTCCGGTAAAAACTGGATATTGAAAATTTGACACGATTACAATACTTCCCCTTACTAGGAGAGGGGAGAAAGTAAAAATTGAACCTTACCCCTGTTAAGTTTTTTACAGTTTTACCATCTTCGGAAGATCGTTGCTATAATACCTTTAATGTTAGGTTATGATCAGCTGTTTTGTTATAAACAAATTCATATAAATATGTGGTTCACAAGTATTCTGGGAAATTATTATTACATCACGATTACAGGTTTGCCAACTGTAGAAGAAAAAATGTCTGATGTGAAACTCTTACTGCTTTTAATACAATAATTGTAAATAAAAAACAAATTTATCTTTACATCTCAAATTTTACACATTTGTCCTAACATTAAATGTAGATTTAGCGGGGGACAAGTACCTATCCAGGCAAGTAGAAAAAGTTTGATTACATTATAGTCCAGCTGACTGTGCCAACATTCACAAAAACACAAATAAATTTGGCAATTTTATGCCAAAAATTCCGCAAATCTTCCAAAAAACAATTTTGTCGGGAAAAATGTTTCAGAAACTTATTCCGGTTGTTGAAGACTTTTGTTTTCGTGCATTCTTACAGTGTCAAGTACCTTCTAGGGAAGATTGGGTCCGTCTGGTGTGATACCTGATAATTATTTCCTGAATTACATGGACGGTTCCAGAATGGATGATAGGTCTGGAACTACGGTCTATTTTAAGACCGGAGATCATTTGGCATATCTCTTGGTGAATGGACCACAGTCTTCCAGACTGAGATTTATGCTATTCTTTGTTGTGCCTTGGATGAGAGGGTATGTAACACTAACTTAAAAGGTATTTGTATCTGCTCGGATAGGCCAAGCTGCTGAGTTCATGTGTCTTCACTTCCAGGTTGATGTTAGAATGTTCTAAAAGACTGGGAAGAGTTTTCTTCTCTGAAGGATGTACTTCTAGTGTGTGTGCCAGGTCACATGGGAATTTTCGGGAATGAGAAGGTGGATAGGTTTGCCAAATTAGGCGCCTCTCTTCCTTTCATTGGCCTTGAGCCTGTCCAGACATGGACAGTTTCACAGATTCATCCTTATGGATGAGTTCAGTTGCTTTCGGCAGTCCAAAGTGCTCATCGGGGGTCCGGACAAGGCAATTAGTGAGCTGCGTTGCTGTGTTTTTTAGGGAGCTCTCTCAGGCATCCGGTAGGATCTCTTACAGGACATAGTGGTTTAAGGAGATATCTCTACATAACAGGGCTCATGCCGGATCCGTTTTGTAGAGTCTGTGAGGCAGAGGAGGAAACACCCATCCATCTTATGACTGATTGCCTGGGTTGTGAGGAAATTGAGGCTATTTCCGCTTAAGGTTATTGTCCAATTTATTCGAACTGCGGTGAATCTTAGATGGATTAGATCCGGGTCTGGATTTTTGTTCTAGATCCGGTTTATTGTTGTTTTTCTTGGGCAGGTATATGGGCCCAGTGAAGCTTTGAATAGCGTAGAATTTGGTCCCTCCCCACAGACAAATAATAATAATAATGCATTTTCGGTTAACCGATTTTCCTCAAATTTAAATTATCGCAATATTGAATTTTTGGGGGAAAATATTTGAAATACGCGACAATAGGCATTTATGTGTGAAGAACTGTACGAAGTTTAAAGAAAATCATTGGAGCCATTCGAGAAAATCACGAAATATTGAAAAAAATCATTTTTGGTTGATGAATTTATACCAAAAATTTCGTATCAACTGCAGTGGTAATGTCTAAACGGAATATCAAAGTTGTTTCCGGCGACTTTTTGTTTTTAAGATATTTTGTTCATACGCGCACACACATACAGGTTAATCGCTAAAAACATTTTTTTCGTAATCAAGTGACCTCATAATATTTATTTCCTATAAGAACTTACTAATGCAAAAATGATATTATATGCTAAATACTTTATCTGACCAGAAGAAAAAGGAAATAAAAAAAGCTTGCGTGTTTTTTCGATATTTAATTTGATTGGTTTTTCCCCAGCGGTCCCATAAAAACTATTCAAGTATTATCAATTTGAAGATTAATTAATAGTAAAATTAATTGCCGTCTCGTGATATTCTTGATTTCTAACATTTAATTTTTTAACTTTTTGGTAATACTAATTGTTTTATTGTTTTAAATTGTTAGAATTGTATATATTACGATCATTGACTCTTCGACAATATATTATACTTTAAGAAAAAATGGCTTTGAGAAATTGATAGACGTTATGTTTTCTGTGTGTTGTGTGCGCGTAAATAAATTTCTGTACACAACCTTATTAACACATAACAAAACAGCTTAGGATATTCAAATCTGGGCAACATTACAGGATTCAATGAAATGGTTTCCGTTAAATCCCCCCCCCCCCATAACCGGAAGTAACATTTTTTACTATCACTAACCACTGGTAAGACAAAAAACTATTGCTTTTTTGTCAAATTTTCGATATTGCGTTTTTTTTTCTACACCTTTTGTAAGTCACCCGAGTCCAAGAATATTAGTATTTAGAAATAAATTAGTTTGTTGTTTGTCCGTCTGTCTGTGTAAAATTAAAAAAGGAAAAAAAAAAATTCACCGAAAAGTTCAAACTTCATGTTTCGTTGAAGTCCTAGTAAAACTTGACTACTTCATATATAATGAATGTATGGTTCTACTATTTATATAATTGAGGAGTAAAGTTGTTCGTGCCCGAGATTGTTCTCACGTGCTTCCTGGATGTCCAACTAAACGAACCACATCAATCGCCAGCGCAGCCACAGAGCTGCGCGACGTAGAATGGCTGATTAGCGGAAGTAATGGAGTAGAAAAAAAAAAACTATTTATATGACATTATTATACAATAAAAGGATTGCTAGAATTTCAAATTTGACGAAGATCGTTCAACCTGAGGTGCGATTTCACAGTGCGAATAGGTTTTTGAGTTTATTGGAATTTTCTCGTAAATCGTTACAACTATTTATCTTTAAACTTGGAATACTTACTGCATAGATTGATAGTTTTGTTGATCTTGATATAGAGCGCTCCAAATAAGGCCGTTTAGGAATAGAAGTAAAATCCCCACCACAATTTTTATGACCAACCCAACTAAATATTGTAAGTTGCAATTTCAATAAATATTTGTTGATTAAATTGTATTAATTGGTATAAGAGAAGATCGTGTCAGTGTTTCACAACAGATTTTTTTTGTTATTGTTAATGTGTCATTAGCTAGGGAACGGATTCGTATGTATTTACATATTTTTTTCTAGGCAATTTACAGACGTTTTTCAACTAGAAGTATT
Organism: Triatoma infestans; assembly: GCA_011037195.1. Classification (NCBI taxonomy): domain Eukaryota; kingdom Metazoa; phylum Arthropoda; class Insecta; order Hemiptera; family Reduviidae; genus Triatoma; species Triatoma infestans. Next base: position 8,235 of record JAAEAF010011294.1, read on the forward strand.
CATACTGACACTTTTTAAGCCGTTTGAGTCTACTTTTATTTCACATATATCCACATATTTGGATGTTATCGCATATTTATACATATTTGATCAAAATAAATAAATATTTCTACATATTTAATCAAAATATGTACATATTTTTCATATTTTTCATTTTGGGCATATTTTCATAATTGGGAGGTGGTTGACAGGAACTGTGAACCACAGACTGTAGGGCTGTGAATCACAGTGGGTACAATGGTTATTGTAATTTACACAGAATGCTGCTAAACAATGACGGGCACTTGTTAGTTCTTTGAAGTTGTCTGACGTTGTCTGTTCTTTCAGCTCGTTCGTTGAAGTGTCCAATTCATTTCGTTCGGTCACTTAGTGTATTCTTTTTTGGGTGAAATGCCACGAACATCGGCCTCAAACAGACAACTGGTTGCTAAATATCTTCGCGAGTTTCCAGCAGAACTTTTTCGAAGTGATGGAGACATTTTGTACTGCACAGCTTGTGACAAGCGCGTTTCTTGCTCTCAACGTTCCCAAGTCACCCAACATATTGCCACCGGATCGCACATAGAGAATAAAAACAGAAAGAAAGAGAGGACGTCCTATCAAGCCTTTCTTACATCTCCATCATCAAGTAAGTCTACTCTGAGTACAGATCTGTGTCGGGCTTTGGTTAGAGCAGATATCCCTTTCCACAAACTTAAAAATCCTCATTTCAAAGGATTCTTAGAGACCTATATTGGGAAAAAAATGCCTGACGAGAGCACTCTGCGGAAAAACTACCTGGAAGATATCTATAAAGATACAATAACCAAAATTCGAGAACATATCAAAGATGGACCGATTTGGGTGTCAATTGATGAAACCACTGACGTTGAGGGCAGGTATATTGCCAATGCAGTTATTGGAAAACTTGACAGTGATGCTGATGTGGATTCAAAGCCATTCCTTTTGAACTGTGAGGTTCTCGAAAAATGCAATCATTCCACCATTTCACGATTCTTCGATGCCTCAATGCATATCCTATGGCCCAGTGGAGTTTTGAACGAAAAAGTTCTTTTGTTTCTCTCTGATGCTGCCCCCAACATGGTCAAGGCTGGGCAATCTATTCAGGTATTTTATCCTAAGATAATTCATGTGACATGTATTGCTCATGCCTTGCATCGAGTAGCAGAAACTGTCTGATCTTTGTTCAGTGACGTAGATTCCTTAATCTCCTCGGTTAAAAAAGTGTTCTTAAAAGCACCAAGTCGCATTAAAATGCTAAAAGATCTCTATCCAGACTTGTGCCTTCCACCAGAACCAATATTGACAAGATGGGGTACTTGGCTGGAAGCAGCTCAGTATTACTATGAAAACTACAATAAAATCAAGAATGTCCTTTCACATCTCGAAGACGAAGCAGTAGCGATAAATACAGCCAAGTCTTTATTCGAGAAACCTAATTTAAGGAACGACCTTGCATTCATTTCTGACAATTGCGTATTTCTTGCACAAGCCATTACCCAACTTGAGTCCCAAAATGTTCGACTGACAGAAAACGTGTCCAACGTTAAAAAAGTCATCGAAAAGGTGGAAGGAATACCTGGGAGTAAGGGAGATCTGATCAGATCAAAACTGGTAGAAGTACTGAGCAAGAACAAAGGGTGGGAGACCATCTGCCAGATTTCTGATATTATCAGTGGAACAGAAGTCACCTCAGAACATCGTGTACCCTTTACAACCAACGAGATAACTTCTTTCAGCAAGGCACCTATAACATCTGTAGATGTTGAACGATCTTTTAGTCGTTACAAGTCCATCTTACGCCCAGATCGTCGTCACTTTACGTTCCAACATTTGAAATTTCATGTGGTTGCAAACAATTTCGAAGAGTGAAGTTTTCAAAATTGAAAATTTAACACATCTTTTTATAAATAGTAAAAATGTTCTTTGTTGTATAAATCATTATAACTTGTAAAAACAAATTATTTTGTTCCTAATAAATTATTATAAATTGTAAAAATGTTCTTTTCTTGTATAAATAATTATAACTTGCCCCAAAAAAAAATTCCATTTTCATAAAAAAAAATGTCCATTTTACTTAAATATTCCAGAAAATATTTTAAGAAAATCACATATTTTCCACATAATTGACGAAAATAAATGCATATTTTAATTAATTATTTGGCATTTTTAAATACAATAAAAATCCGTTCCTTAGTCATTACCCAAGTTAAAAGAAAGATTCGTGCAACGCACGCGTAAATCTAACCGGCCTTATAGACCTCTCTTTAATCTAAATAAATAATGTCCAAAAAAAAAAAACATATGATTTAAATAATGAAACAGCTGTTTCTAATAAAACTTTTAAAATCGGGGGGGGGGGGGGGAGGATAAAATGCCAACCAATAATAATAATATAAAATTACATTTTCGAAAATAACCAGAGGAAAAACTTGGTTGAATACAGGGTAGTGATTAAAAAAAAAAAAAAAAAATGGCGGATTGGGTTACCAACTGAGTCAACCCTTGCCAGATGATGCAATTTTTTTGGCACAGTGCCAAAATACTGATAGAAAGAATGGCCTGTATGCCATATAAATGTTGATAGAAATTGATCTTCTTTTTTTTTTTATTGAGGTTGTGGAGGCGGCTGGAATTGAAGCAATCATGGCAGCTTCGTATGACTTTCCATCTTTCTTCGCTGATCAAATATTATCTGTTATCATAGATGTGTGTGTCTTTTAAATTATTGTGCTAAATCAAAAAGTCTTCCACTATGTGACAGTGCATTCACGTGAAAGAAATAATTTAAAAAAGGACACGTGTATTTTAGATGTATTGCAGAGGTCAGATAGAAATTGTGGAATTTAAGTTTGGCATTAAATATTCATACGAATTTCGTTAATTCCTATTAGTACAATTATAAATAAAATACATTTTATTTTTAACTCAAATTTTTCCATATTTATGAGAACATAAATATAGAGATCGTGGTGGGAATAATTACCTATCTACTAATTGTGGTGGTGATTGGTTCTGCAGAGCTGGAAAGCTTCAGAGATATTTTCCGTGATTGCCTCTTTTTTGCTGGTCTATCACGGAAAATATCTATGATACCTACCTACTAATCTTGGCAGGTAGAGAAGTAATTATACTGTGGCCCAGTAGAGCGCACCAAATACATTGATGAACCAACTACAGATTTGAAATTGAACGTCCTCAAATTCCGTACAATTATTCAAAATTAATGTTTTTCTTTTTTTGAATAATGTTTCCGATAAAAGTGATATCTGTGCAATTAGTATACCAGATTTTAAGGAAAATCGTTATAGACTATTAATTATAATACGTAATCCAGGATACCATCAACCTTCAAAATAATTAAACTTCTCTATTAGAATTGTACGAAATTAATGACATAAGAACTAATTATTGACAATTTACATTCTCTAGAGCTAAAAATATAATTTATTTTTATCACATTGCTAATAATAGATTACCTCGCGTAACCATGGTTACGCGAAAAATCGCAGAAACCACAAAATTGCTATTCCTTTTATGTATCATTTCAATCTTTATCTGAAATGACCTTTTCTGGCAAAATCCGCCCAACTGAAAATGGGTTTCTAAGTATTATTGTTAGAATTCCAACAAATTGGATCCTGGAGATGCAAATTTTCCCGGAAAAATTGATTTTAGGTGGATTCGGGGGGGGGAGCTGAAAGTTTTTTTTTTTTTTTTTTTTTTTTTTTTTTTTTTTTTTTTTTTTTTTTTTTTTTTTTTTTTTTTTTTTACTCCTAGTAAGGAAGTTTTGTAATCGTGTCAAATTTGCGATATCGAATTTTCACCGGAAATATCAGTTTTGAGGTCTCCTGAGTCCAAAATAATGGTTTTTAGCATATGCTTTGTGTGTGTGTGTGTGTGTGTGTGAACAGCATAGCTCAAAAATGAAAAACTGTACAAATTTGAAACTTTATATATTCCGTTTAGGCATCTGACAATAGGTCATCTGTCAAAATTCCTCAACCGGAAGTACCACTTTACTTGTTTTTTTTTTATTTTTTTCTTTCTTGCGTTTTTCTCAAAAATGACACCGACGATTTTCTTCAAACTTGGTATATCAACTACACATACAAAGATCTACAGTTTTTATTTGAAATGTTTCTCTGGGAAAATTCATTTAAAGGCAGTTATGGGGGAGGTTATGGGGTTAGGTTTCATCTAAAGTGCTATATCAGTTTATTAAACATTTTTATTATCTAAATAATGTTAATTAAAATTGAATATGTTGTTGAAATTCTGAGTTAAAAAAAAAAAAATCGGATAACCGGAAGTTCGTTTCCATTAACGCTTTACTAAATGACTTTTTTTCACTCTTTCGCGATTTTCTAAAAAATGACTCCGACGATTTTTGTGAAACTTCGTATATAAACTAAACATACAATGATGTACAACTCTTATTTAAAACATTTCTCTGGAAATATTCATTTAAGAACAGTTACGGTGGGGGTTGGGGTGGGGTGGGGGTTATATTTTTCTGTAAAGTCCTATCAGAGTTGATTATACAATTCTATCATCCAAACAAAATTAATTAGAAATAAATAGATGGGCCAAAATTCCGAGTTTCAAGATAATTAGTAAACCGGAAGTGCGCTTTTACTAGACAGTTTTTTCAGTTTTCAACGAACTTTATTAAATTTGGTACACAAACTATAAAATTTGTCAATTATAATTTTGAAAACTGGAGTAAGAGAAGGTTGTGTGCGTGTTTCATACGAGATTTTCATCAAACTTGATTGCTATGGTAACGTTCGTAAGAGTTATTGGTTTATTGATTAGAATTGTGACAGAATCTATCTGTCAATGTTCTTACAAAATTTAAAATTATGAAAAGAAGATTTTTTCTTTTTTTTTTTTGGTCCTTTCTAATGCCGCTCCAACAGGAAGGAAGTATTTACATTAAATAATTTAATAAAGCTGTGACGTAAGGTACGTCTCTTCTTGGTAGACATCCTGTCTTCCTTCTAATGTAACTTCCTTTGAACTGTTCTTCTTCTTCTTCTTTTTTTTCAAATCCTTTTAAAGAAGATATCCTTTTTTTTCCAAATTTATAAATTCATGTCTTGGGTAAAGTTGTACGAACAAGTGAAGGAGCAGATAAAAAGAGGGGGGGGTAAAGAACTTTGTGAAGTTCCCTTCCTAAAAATTGTTCTCTTTCATCCCCTTCTTTTAATGTCATTAGGAAAACTTTTATTACCACATATATTTAGTATGGAAATGGAGTCACCGTCCATAACATTTTTTTCCACCTTGCCATCTTTTTTCGTGTTAGCGTGTTCTAGGAAAGAAAATTGAAAGTTGATAATAACTAATTAATGAGTAACTTTTACATTCCCCTTCTTGCGATCATAATCAATTTTCAATAAACAGTTATCACCGGAAGTTCATGTGCTGTGAATGCAAAAGAAAAAGATTATAGTGTGGGGACACACACTTTTACGGAAATATCTCTTGTAATACAATAATAAAATTGACGATTTTTCTCGCATTTCCGAGCTAACCGATTCTCTTTAAATTTGGTATTTTAGCAATGATTTTAATTTATATTTTTATAGGATAGAGAACCACACACATTATTACTGAAGTGGTATTTTAGGGGAAAGATTAACGCAACTGTACCCCTTCCCCTGAAATTTCCCCGAATAATCAATTTCTGAAAAAAAATATATGCGTGAAGTCGCACTCGCACATCTGAGTGATGGATTTTGCCTGAAACATTCATGCCAGATACATTCTTACCCGTATACCCCTTTTTCTCCTGGTATTATTATTCAAAGAAGGGGAGGGCAAACCCTACGCTATCCAAAGCCTCCCCGGGCCCATATAGATACCCCTAAAGAATAACAACCACTGGGACTAGAACAAAAATCCAGGCGCAGATTTTAACCATCTAAGTTTCACTTTATACTGAACAAATCGAACCAAAACCTTAAAAAGACACAGCTTAAGATCCTCTACCGATATCCTATTCCGGCCGAAAGTCCTAAACCTAATCTCTTCACAGCCCAAACAATCTGTCATCAGATGCATGGGTGTTTCCTCTTCCGTCTCACAAACTCTACAAAAGGGGTCAGGCATGAGTCCCATTGTATAGAGATGTCTCCTTAAGCCACAATGCCCAGTGAGGAATCCAACCAGATGCCTGAGAAGTACTTCTCCTGGTACTTCGAGGGATCTTTCTAGACCGTACCTACCCTTTAGGGTTTACCGGTCCCCCGTTGCAAGCAACGGTATCGTTTAACAAGAAGGGGATGTCACCACCATGGAAGGACTTTTAATGCAATGCCCGACCATAGCAGAAGTCTTGACCCATTTAAGGGCAGGTTGAGATACGCTCAACCAGCGCGCAGAGTGATCCCACAATGTGATCACACTCCACTACCAGAAGCTAGAGAAGGCACTGGTGAACCGCGCACACCCAGCAAATGCGCTTCCATCAACGGGCTGGCTCCGGGATTAATTTCATATTGCGAGTCTCCTCCCGCTTAACTCATGACCTCGGTCATTCGAGTTATTGGTTAAACCACGGCCACTACGAATCCTACCTCAATTGCAAGCAATTGGCTCGGAAAGTAGCTTGTGCCCGTAGTTCAATATTTCATCTCTAACGAGATGCGTGACTGATCGCACGCCCGATGGATCTAATGTCCATCTATTGATTCCTGTCCATTGCCTCAAGCACAGGGATTTCAGTAACCCAGGTAACTTGCAGGCAACCCTGCAAGAGGAAAGGGGAGGGAATCCCCAACCTGGAGAGCCAGAGGCTGATTGCACCTCATAGGGTGGGCGATGGCTTCGCTACAAGCCTACGCCAAAATGTCTGTAGTTGTTGAAGTAAGAGTGACACAACTAGATTTTACTTTCCACACAAGGACTCATACATATCTTATTAGAAGATACGACTTGTCCAGTGGAGGGTCTCCCTTTTAGCCGCCTCCTACGACAGGCAGGGCATACCGTAGGCTTGTAGCGAAGCCTCCTTTTAGCCGCCTCCTACCCCGGGACCTACACGGGGATCATGGCAGGTACAGTGATAGTGTCTAAACGGAATACCATGTTTGAGCTTCCTGTGATTTTCCGTATTTGCGATAATTTGTTAACACACAGACACACACGCACATACATACATAGACTATTTCGCTAAAAGCTTTTTTCCGTACTCAAAGGACCTCAAAATATGTATTTGCGTTGAAAACTCAATTTCAAAACGTGTTTAAGTATTTGTTGTGGTGGTTGGTTCCGCAGAACTGGAAAGCATCAGAGACATTTTCCGCGATAGCCTGCTTCTTTTTGTGGTCATCGACCGGGTTTCGGGCGTACGCTCATCTTCAGGATGCGTTTGTCAAACACTGTGATAACATAGACTTGCGCAGAGCAAATTCAGTTTATACACTCCCACTTGAAGATGAGCGAACGCCTGAAACCCCGGTCGATGACCACAAAAAAGAAGCAGGCTATCACGGAAAATGTCTCTATTGTTTAAGTATTACCACCCAAAAGCAGATACGAAGGTTTCCGGATGAAATCCATTTACTGGTTGTGCGATATTAATGAATTTTTTGCTTTAGTTGTTAATTTTTTTCGGTAATTGACTCTTAAAAGATTTTCTGTGAACTTTGCTGCATCCAAACAACACATACTTTTATTTAAAAGATTTTTCCCATGGAAATTGACTTTGGTGGGGGTAAGTTTTCGAAACGGAAAAGTTTGCTAAAATAACATGAATAAAGTCTGGGAAAAGATTTTCATATTTCAGTGGTGTTATTTTTGGAACAAAGTAAAGTACATAGTAAGTGGTAGGGAGCGATAAAATGGTGTGTGTGGGGGGGAGGCTATCCTAAATAGATTACCTCATATTTTCCAGGCTAGACACCTGGAAGATTGATATTACTGAAAGAAATCATCCCTTCTTCATCCCATCCATAATCTCCCACTCCTCCCCTATAGTTCCCCACCATCCCTCTCACCTGCAACAACTTCAAACTGCTTACCGTGGCTCTATCTTCACCCCCACACACAAAACTTGTGTAAAATAATCCACTCCCTATATAAATTTCACTTTTAACCTTTCCTTCACGCTTGTCTTTTTTTTTTGTACAGGTAAACACCTGTTAGTGAATACTGGAGATCATTGACTTTTCTTTACACCTGGTATAAGGAAATATTGTGCGATCGTGCCAAATTTTCTAAATTGAATTTTCACCCAGAAATACATATTTTAAGATCGTCCTTAAGTTCGAAAAAATTGTTTTCACCTCTTCGTTCCTTCACTTCTCCTGACTCAGAAATCCCTGCTTATCTCCTTCAAAAATCCATTTCCGTAGTAAGGAAGTTTCCTTCTATTTGTTTCCGATACAGTCCAGGTTTCTACTGCATATAGCGATATAATTTTTCGCCATTGTACTTCTATATATAAGCTTTTTTTTTTGTTCTTTTCCATATATTATTGGTCCAGAAAATCGATTTCGATCGTGCCAAATTATACAAATTGTGTTTTCACCGGAAATACATGTTTTGAGGTCCCTTGAGTACGAAAAACATTTTTTTTAGCGAATGGTCTATGTGTGTGTATGTTTGTGAACAGAATATATCTCAAAAACGGGAAATCGTAGGAAGCTCAATCTTGATATTCCGTTTAGATACGATCACCGCATCAGATACGAAGATTTCTCGGGCAAGATCTATTTAGCGGAAGCAAGTGGGACTTTGCCTGAATTTTTTTTTTGTTTTTTACAGTTTTTCTTCATTTTCTCGAAAGCGTCTCCAAAGATTTTTCTTTAAAATTCGTATACTATCTACACACTTAAATACCTATCATATTTGTTTGTAACATTTTCATGGGAAAATTGTTTTGGGGGGGGGGGTTCTGGGGGGGGGAACAAGTAACATGAAGCTTCTCTATAAAGTACATATACAATTGTAACAGCAACCAAAGAGAGTAAAGAGAAGAGACACAGTCAGTCTGGACTTCACACAGTAGAGAATGGTTAAGGTAGAGTGGTTATGAGAATGACACGAAGTGACTGGCCAGATGATGAACTATTATAGTGAACTGAGTTGAACTGTATCGAACTGTATCCCCATGGACTGTCCGTCTCTGTATTTATACAGTTTCTCCCATTCCAGTCCGAGAGAGTGCTTGGGTTCGTTTCTTTCTCTTTTGGTTGTCTTCTCACTCATTGGTTGCTGTTACATCCTCCGATGTAACAGCAACCAAAGAGAGATCAGCAACCTAAGAGAGTAAAGAGGAGCGAAACAAACCCAACCACTCTCTCGGACTGGAATGGGAGAAACTGTATAAATACAGCGATGGACAGTCCAACATACAGTTCAATAGAGTTCACTATAGTTCATCATCTCGCCAGTCATTTCGTGTCACTTTCATACCACTCTACCTTTTAACTATTCTGTATTGTAGATTCCAGGCAGACTGTGTCTCTTTATTATTATAAATAGGTAACCAGTGTTAACCCAGTCTTCTTATTTCGTCAGCGAGACCCAAATTCTCTCCACCTCACTTATCTATTATGATGTAATAGCAACCAAAAAGAGTAAAGAGAAGAGAAACATACCCAACCACTCTCTCGGACTGGAGTGGGAGAAACTGTATAAATACAGCGACGGACAGTTCAACATACAGTTCAATAGAGTTCACTATAGTTCATCATCTTGCCAGTCACTTCGTATCATTCTCATACCTTAACCATTCTTTATTTTAAAGTCCAGGCAGACTGTGTCTCCAAACCCAACCACTCTCTCGGACTGGAGTGGGAGAAACTGTATAAATACAGCGACGGACAGTTCAACATACAGTTCAATAGAGTTCACTATAGTTCATCATCTCTCCAGTCACTTCGTAACATTCTCATGCTACTCTACCTTAACCATTCTCTATTGTAAAGTGCAGGCAGACTGTGTCTCTTTACTATTATACATAGTTAACTAGTGTTAACCTAATCTTCTTATTTCGTCAACCAGACCCAAAGTCTCTCCACCTAACTCACCCATTATGATGTAACAGCAACCTAAGAGAGTAAAGAGAAGGGAAACAAACCCAACCACTCTCTCGGACTGGAGTGGGAGAAACTGTATAAATACAGCGACAGACCGTTCAACATACAGCTCAATAGAGTTCACTATAGTTCATCATCTCGCCAGTCACTTCGTATCATTCTCATACCATTCCCATTCTTTATTTTAAAGTCCAGGCAGACTGTGTCTCTTCTCTTTACTCTTTTTGGTTGCTGTTACAACAATATATGGTTTTACCACCTAAATAATAATAATTTTTTTATAAATTAGAAGCGTTGCTAAAATACCAAATTTGAAGAATTACCATTAATCGGGGAATGTGATTTTACTGAACAGCTTTTTTATTTTTAATTTTCCCAAAAAATGACCATAGTGATTTCTTTTAAACTTGTTGTGTCAACTTCAAGCTGATATAAACATATCTCTTTTATTTGAAACATTTTTTTCCCCAACAAAGTTGATTTTGGATAATTGTGTGGAATTGTGTGGCATTAATTTTAAATGTTACATGCAGCTGGTTCAGTGTTTTTAGTGCCGTTCTTTTGCACCAAAATATAATCACTTCTCTATTCTGCCATGGTTAGTAGGTAGGTACATATCGCACTACCCCTACGTATCGTACGAAGATAGTGTTAAATTTTCTGAATATTGTTTACGATAAATACGTAAAATTTAAAATTAAATGAAAATTGTATTAACAGGAGTAAGAGATAATCGTGTGTGTAAGTTTCACATCACATAAAAAAAAAAAAAATCTGGTGTGAAACACTCATACAACTTTCTTACTCCAGTTCTCAAAATTATAATGACAAAGGTTATAGTTTTGTGCACCAAATTTAATGAAATGTGTCGAAAACTGAAAGAAACTATTCAGTAAAAGCGTACTTCCGGTTTACTGATTTCCTTGAAACTTTTGGCCATCTATTTATTTCTAATTAATTTCATTTGGATGATAGAGTTTTATAATCAAGTATGATGCCACTTTAGAGGAAGCTGTAACCCTACCTCCACTCCTAAAAGTGCCCTTAAATGAATTTTTCCAGAGAAATGTTTTATATAAAAGTTGTAGATCATTGAATGTTTAGTTTATATGTGAAGTTTCAAGAAAATTGTCGGCGCCATTTTTGAGAAAATCACGAAAAAGTGAAAAAAAATCATTTAGTAAAGTGTTAAAACAAAAGCACTTCCGGTTATCCGATATTCCTCAAACTCGGAATTTCAACAACATATTTAACACTAATTAACATTATTTATATGACCGAATTGTGCAATAAACTGAAATAGCACTTTAGAGGAAAACCTAACACCACCTCTTCCCCAAAACTGCCCTTAAATGAATTTTCCCAGAGAAATGTTTCAAATAAAAGTTGTAGCTCCTTGTATGTGTAGTTGATGTACCAAGAATAAAGAAAATCGTTGGAGCCATTTTTGAGAAAAAACGCAAAAAAGTAAAAAAAAAACAACTAGTAAAGTAGTACTTCCGGTTGAGGAATTTTGACAGATAACGTACAGTCAGATCACATGGTGATACCTAAACGGAATATCAAGTTTCAGCTTTCTACGGTTATTAGTTTTTGAGCTATGTTGTTCACATACCCACACGCACACACACAGACCATTTGCTAAAAACCACTTTTTTGGACTCAGGGGACTTCAAAACGGATATTTCCGGTGAAAACTCAATATCGAAAATTTGACACGATTACAATACTTCCGCTTACTAGGAGTAAGAGAAAGTGAAAAAAATTTAATCACATCAAAGCTTCCATCAACAGTTGGTTCTATATTATGTATATATATATATTAAAATTTTATTACAATTAATACATTATTATTATTATCTAAATTTATATATTAAATTAAAATAAATGAAGGTAATAAAATCTGTTACTAAATTTAGTAGAGTAACAAGTCTATATTTGTCCCTTTAACCTGGACGCATATCGATTTTATAACGGGTACGACCTGCCAGGGTTGCATTCCATTCCAAACTGTACGCTCTCAGTTCTTCCTATCCTTTTTGTACCAGGATAAACATAGATTTTATTATTGTTATTTTTTTTTTTTGTGAGTGTAATTTTTACTTTTTCTTATCGTTGTGTAAGAGAAAATCTTTTAAGATTAGTGTTAAATTTTCTAAATTTAGATTTCAGCGGAAATGCGTTCATGGTTGTTCATCAACATTTTGTTTAAATTAAACATTTCATTTACATTTCTTAAATTAATTTTCAAAATATTCTTAAACATTTATCATTTTTACTTCAATGTTTAACTTAACCCATAATAACCTCTCAGCCAAGTTTGGGCACCTTATACGTATTGTTTTTTTTTTAAAAAAAAAAAACGACAAACAAAAAAACGAAAAGTTTTTAAACGATTTATGTCCGAGAAAATTGTGAAGATATAAAATCTTATTCTGTAGGGTCATAAACTTTCGGTTAATCGTTTTTTGTTTTTTTCAATCGTACATTTATAGGCAATGTATTTAATTTAACATGGCGTTTTAAAAGAACTTTAAAACGCTCCACCCCCCCCAGAAATCTTCACAGAAAATCGTTAAAAACTAAAACAAAACAAAAAAAAAAAAAAAAATCTGGTGTGAAATACGAGTTTTCCTACTAACGTTTAGTTGTGGGGCTGGCCATAGAAAAAGGTGGGGTAGGTTAGGTGTGGAAAGGTGGTGGACATATACACCTGAGTACACATTGTGGACGCCCTCAATTCAACACCACCACGTAGCCGTCAGATTAAATTTTAACGTAAACTGTGAAGCTCCCCAATTCCCCACAAAATTATTATTATTTTTTTTTTTAAGAAAAATATTATAAATAAAAGTGATATGAAATGTAATTGGTGTGGATGTTGTTGTATGTATGTAGTAGCACGAGCGGTTTTGTAAAAGGGCCTGTATGTATGTTTGAGATAGAAGTATTAGTAATAATCAAGAGAGCACCACTGTTTTTAAAATAGATATATTCTCTAAGAGAAATTAGGTTACTTTAAAATATCACAATAATAAGCTTATAATAATAACTCTTATGTTATAACTTAAAACTGGTACAGTTCTGATGTGTTCTCCGTGGTGCCTACAACAAATCTGGCTTGAAAAAAATGTCTTCTCTTTGTTCGTTCAGTTCCTCCCCTGTGAGAAGAAGGGGATAGTATAATGGCATCAAGGTTGATGAATTGTCCCAATAACTACTCCCTGCACAGGAACGGACGTATTTTTACTGATAAAATATGCTCTAATCCAAGGAATTGACGTATTTTACTGATAAAATATGCTTTAATCCCATGTGCGGATATTAAAAATCTAGAAGTATCTTGAACTGCATACTTCTAGAAACAAATGGCGTTGGTTTCCGGCACTTCCCATCGCCCACCCTGCGGGGTGCAATCAGCCTCTGGCTCTCCAGGTTGGGAATCCCTCACCCAACCCACTCCGATCCTGATCCTTTTCCCCTTGCAGGGTTGCCTGTAAGTATCCTGGGTTATTAACACCCCTGTTCTTCAGGCAATGGACAGGAATTAGTAGATGGACTGACTCATCCATCAGGCGTGCGATCAGTCACGCTAGCTCGTTAGAGCTGAAACACTGAACTACGGGCGCAAGCTACTATCCGAGCCAATTGCTTGCAATTGAGGTAGGATTCGTAGTGGTCGTGGTTTAAACAGCAGCTCCAAGGACTGCGGTCATGAGTTGAGCGGGAGGAGTCTCGCGATATAAAATGCCCCCGGAACCAGCCCGTAAGTTGGTAGCGCATTTGCTGGGTGTGCGCGGTTTACCAGAGCCTGCTAGAGTTGGCCTTCTCTAGCTTCTGGGAGTGAAGTCTGATTTTCATATGACCACTTTGCGCGCTGGTTGAGCGTATCTCAACCTGCCCTTAAATGGGTCAAGCGGGGGTGTGCCCTAGGGCACCTCTGCCAGTGAGAGGCCTTGCACTACAGCCACCCGCTGCTAGTGACAGCCTTCTCTTGTTAAACGATCCCGTTGCTTGCAACGGGGGACCGGTATACCCGTGAGGTCGGTACGGTCTAAAAAGATCCCTCAGTACCGTACGGGAACAGGCTTAAGGAGCGGAAAGAATGTCCCAATAACTGTACATTTCTACCAAGGGAATTTTCACATATTCTTGATATTTTTTATTTTTTCTTAAATTAATATATTTTTATGTTTCTTGCATCCATCATAGATACGTTTCTATTTATGTGCAGCAAGCTTCTTCTAAGTTTAATGAAGAAACGTTGTTTACCTTTTCGTGAAAATTGCAAAAACATTGAAAAAAACCTATTCTGTAAAATGGCACTTCCTGTTTACCGATTTTCTTAAAATTTGGAATTCTATCAATGCTACTAATGTTTATTAATTATCATGGAGATAGTAAAAAAACATACATTATACTGAAGTGGTGGTTTATAGGGAAGCATAACGCTACTGTTCCCCTCGGAACCCCCAAAAAACTATTTTCTCCGGCAAATGTTTAAAATAAAAGTGAAAAGTGTTTTATGTATGTAGATAGTATAAGAAGTGTAATGAAATTCGTGTGTGTGTGTGTGTGTGTGTGTGTGTGTGAACAGAAAAATCTCAAATGAAAAGTCACAGGAAGCACCAACTTGATGTTCCGGTTAGACACGAAGGTTTCGGTCATAAATCTATCAACCGGAAGAAAGTGCATCTTAACTGAATGTTCTTTTCACTTTTTCATGATGTTCTCAATGAAAATGGCTTTGAACATCCATATACTACTACTGCCATACTTGTCACTTTTATTTGAAACTGCGAGGCATGTCCAGTAAGTAAGTGTACTGACGCTCTCACGGCCGGAAGGATTTTGTTTTCAACATGTTGGCTACACTGTCATGTTGCCTGACTCCTCCCCTCCGCAACGAGACCGGTTCGAGGTCAGTACGTTGAGAACTGTCAACGTGACAATACGTTTCGTGAAAAATGTCAATCCAATCTTCTGCCAAGTGTGAAATACGCGGCGTCATCCGTTATCTCGTTTGGAAGGGAAAAACTCCGGTTGAGGTTTATAATGAGGTAAAAACTGCATATGGTGATAAAGCTATGAATCGTACGAGTGTGTTCAAGTGGTGTCGCGAGTTTAAAAACGGTCGTACGTCTGTGCATGATGATCAGAGGAGCGGAAGACCTTCAATTGTGACTGACGAAATTGTGGAAAAAATCGAAATTGCGCTCCGTGACGATCGCAGATTGACTGTGGATGAACTTTCTGCGATGTTTCCGCAAATCTCCAGATCTCTGCTACACGAAACCATCACAGAAACCCTCGGATATCGGAAACTGTCCGCGAGGTGGGTCCCAAAACAGCTGACAGACCAACATAAGTTGAATCGAGTGGAGGCCGGCAAGAGTTTTTGAGACGCTACAAACTCCATGGAGATGAATTTCTCCGCTCCATCATTACTGGAGATGAAACTTGGGTTGCACACTACACACCTGAAACCAAAAGGCAGTCTCAACAGTGGCGTCACACTTCTTCACCCTCCGCCCAAAAGTTCAAAACCACAATTTCAGCCAAGAAAATCATGGCATCCGTGTTTTGGGACTGTCAAGGCATAATTTTAATTGAATATGTGCCTCAAAGGGAGACCATCAACTCTGCAAGATACTGTGATATCCTAAAAAAATTGCGGATGGCGATTCAGAACAAAAGGAGAGGCATGCTGACAAAGGGAGTCTGCCTGCTGCACGACAATGGCAGACCACACACGGCCAACGCCACGAAGGAACTGCTTGCCTCGTTTAAATGGGATGTCCTGAACCATCCCGCGCATTCTCTGACCTAGCACCTTCAGATTACTATCTCTTTACCTCCGTGAAGCTGCATATGTGTGGAAAAAGGTTTTCAACCGACGAGGAGGTGAAGGGGAAAGTGGAGAAGTGTACGAAGAGGTTAGCGGGAAACTGCTTTGAGGAAGGCATCAAAAAATTAATACCCCCGGTTCACCACCTGCATTGAGAGGAATGGTGACTATGTCGAAAAATAGCTTACGTATGTACCAATGTAACCAGGTAATTTTTTTTGTTCAAATAAAAATTTGTGTAACCTACAAAAATTCAGTACACTTACTTACTGGACATGCCTCGTATTTCATGAGAAAATTCATTTTTTGGGGATTCTGGGGTGGAGGGGCAGTAGCGTTATGCTTCCCTATAAACTACCACTTCAGTACAAATGTATGGCTGTAATTACGTATATAATATTGAAATATTTGTTAAAATATATTCTATATCGGTTAACCGGAAGTGCGTACTTTCTGTTTTTTTTTTTTAATATTCTCGGAAATGACTGTATAGATTCCGAACTACACAAATATAAACCTATCACTTCTTCTTTCTTGGCATTACAGCTCATGTAGGGACCTAGCCTCTTCCTCCACTCCTCACTCTCTCTCTCTCTCGAGCCATCCGCCTCTACCTTCTCACTCCCAACAACCTGTGGTCCTGTTCCACGTCATCCAGCCATCGCATCCGTGGTCTCCTCCCAGTAAACCACTTCCTCGATATCCTGGTCCTGCTCCATTCTTTCCAGGTGATCCAACCACCTCAACCTCCCACGTTTCACTACTCCTCCACCAGGTCCTGTTTACCATTATAGATCTTTTAGCTCCTGATTTGACCTCATCCTCCATACTCCAAGCCGGGTTTTACCGGGCCAAATATTTTCCTCAGGACCTTTCTCTCCCATACGCTGAGAAGTCGCTCATCCTCCCGAGTTAGCTTCCTGATTTCGCTACCGTATATTACAACCGTTCTTAATAAGGTCTTGTACAATATTAACTTGGCTTCCCTAGATAGCTGATTGAAGCGCAAGGCTTTCTATATAGACCGAAGTAGCATTTGTTTCCGGCTGTTATTCTGGCTTTTATGTTTATACTGACTTCATTTATATTATATCTGTAATAACAGGCCCAAGGTATCTTTTTTTTTCTTTTTTTTTTTTTTACTTTAATTACTTTATTTGCAACTGCGAATCATACAGAACAAGCAAATGAGATGACAATGGTAATATAACAAATAATAAAATAAAACATAAAATAAATTAAACACAAAACTGAAAAAAAAAAACAAAAATCAATAATAACTTGACGTGACAGAATTGAATGAGGGACATCCAACAATGACCATCATAAGTCGGTTAGTATAGACACCGATGAAGCGAATTCGAAGGATGCCCTTTTTTTAATCAAGCTATCAGGTGATCGCGAGGCCGTCGGCGCTTCAATCTTCGGGAAGGATTAGCAGGAAGTGTTATCTGTGACAGGTTGTGGATCAATGGGTTGTAGTGATGGGAAAGTTTGGAATGGAATTTAATATATCGGGACTTGGCGAGAACTAGGAAAAATGGGAGTTTTAGGTCACTGTGGATAGTAAAAAGGAGCATCGACTATTGTGCGGAGGATTTTTTTTGAGTGGTGGGATTGGATACGATGAAGATTGGAGCGCCTAAGGTACCTAAAGCTTTTAACCACTTCAAACTTATAGTTTCCAAGATATATTGCTTCCTGATCGTACCTTTTTTTTTTTGGTTCGCATATACTTTGTCTTCGCTTCGTTGACAGCGAGTCCAAGTTTACTGGCTTCTTTAGTGAATTCTTCGAAAACTTCTAAGAGTGCCGGTATAGTTCGAGCTTGACATAACAATATCGTCTGCGTAAGCCAGATGCTGGCTCAACCAATTAAAAATGGTGGTGCCTCCGGGTTTGGTACAGATTGCCCTAATAGCCTTAAACGTATCACTTACATTACCTTATTTGTAGCATTTTTTCCCATAAAAATGTAGTTTAGGTTGTTTAGTAAAATATTATACAGGAATTGGTTCAATGTTATTGCACGCGCTCTTTGAGACGTCATTATATAAATTTCTATTAATCATACTTATTTTTAACATTTTTAGTAATCAATACATAGGGGACATTCTAAAAAAATTGTTTTAGTGAACTTTAGATAAGACTTAATATATATATTACATACAAACATAAGTACGGTGGGAAACCATACATTGCACGTGCTTATTTATAAGATATAGAATTACCTCAATGGGACTGTATTGTTGACTACCTACGGTAACAGTTCTTTATTAATTCTATACAAAACTAAACAGTCCGATAAGAGGTTGATTTAATACCATAGATTTCCCCCAGAAATCAATTTTCCTGGGAAACTTTTCCAAATAAAAAGGAAAATCTGATGTGAAACTTTCACACGACGTTTTCTTACAATAATTAATACAATTTAATCAAGTAATTTTCCTTTAATATTATTGCAAACGTTACAATGTTTGAGTTGGACTGGCCATAAACTTGGTGGTGAATATTTTATTCGTATA
Organism: Triatoma infestans; assembly: GCA_011037195.1. NCBI lineage: Eukaryota > Metazoa > Arthropoda > Insecta > Hemiptera > Reduviidae > Triatoma > Triatoma infestans. The sequence goes on from JAAEAF010011294.1 coordinate 26,660, forward strand.
TCTGACTGGCCTTATACGGAGTGCTACGGAGTCAAAAACCAAGGCAACATTGCAAATTTAAACTTGAAACTATATCTCTCTAAAACTCTAACTATCAAATATCTCTTTAAAATCAATTTTTTTCAGTAAAATGTTTCAAATAAAAGGGAGAAATTTCTATCTATGAAGCACAAGCATTCTAAGTTGAAAGAAAATCGTTGTAATCGTTTTCGAGAAAATTCCTAAAAACATAGCAACCTATTTAATAAAATTGCACTTCCGGTTTAACCGCTTTTCTACAAATTTGGTATTCTATCACCGCTACTAATGTATATTAATAATATGAGGCGGTAAAACCATATACTCATATTATAGTGAAGTAGTACTTTAATGGAAACCATGATGCTACTGTTGTTCCCTCAGAACTTCAAAAAAAAAAAAAAAATCAATTCTCCCAAAGAAACGTTTCAAATAAAAGTGATAGATATTTACGTAAGAGGGTAGACAATATAGTAAATATAAAGAAAATTGTTGCAGCCGTTTCCAATAAAAAAATCAGGAAAAACTATAAAAAAAAAAATAGTATAAGAAGCTTTTATATAGCCATCGCCCGAGGCATTGCTCGCAAATGAAAAGCTGCACAAGTTGGAAGTCTGGAAGTTGCACAAGTTGGTTTCCGATCTCAGTAAAATGTTTTGTCAAGACTTGGCATCAGGGACAAAGAGTCAAGAAGGCGTGGAATCATGGCGTGAGATCATCTTCCTCTCGGCCAAGGAAGACTTCATTATTTGAGGCATTATTTGAAGCCAGTTGTTAGCTAACGCAACATCAGCTAACTCAAGTGGAGGCAGTAGTAGTGGAGGTGGCTATACAACTAATGGAACGAATAGAATTAGAATTAGAATGACGCAGGGAGGGACTCAAACCCAGGCACTGCAGTCTCCCATTAAGGCTTATTGTGCCAACCCCTCGAAACCTAGTAGAGGAAGCCCTCCCTCTTCATGAGGTCCAGAACCTTCCCCACCAGTCTTTCTTGGAATACGATTTCCTCTGGTCTCAACGTGCCGAAGATCTTGTACCGCAATCTGCCGATTGCAACGCTATCAAACAGCAGGTGAGAGGCCGTCTCCTCCTCCTCCTGACACAGTCTGCACAAGGGCTCTAAATCCACCAATACCACCTTGTGCAGATGTTTCTTGAACCTACGAGGCCCAGTAAACAGGCCCGTTATCAGAGAAATCTGATACCTGCTTAGACCCAGGGTGTCTCTGGTTCTTCTTCAACACAGCTCTGGCATGACCATTTTGCCGTGTTTTGCCCCAGTACTTAGCCTTCAGTGACGATTATGCTCTCTCCGACTCCATTCTCTCAGAGACACCTTCGCCCTACTTTTGGCTATTCCCAGAACAGGTTCCGGCCCACAGAAGGAAGTATTCGCTCCCTCCTGACCAGTGGTCGGCCTTTCGTTCCCTTTAATCCCCTTATGCTCGGCTCACCCATCTAGCCGAACTTGTTGTGCCCGGGATCATAATCCAGGGGTCTATACACGGCCCGAGAAGAGAATTCTCAATGAGAACTACTGAGAATTCTCATGCCCGAAGTGCATTAAGCTCAGCTTGGGCTGTACGAGAAGTGCATATTCTCTGTTCCTAGAGAGCATACGCAAATTCTCATCAGCATAGGAGATCTTTATCATAAACAGCCTTTATTGCATAAAC
>JAAEAF010011295.1:0-39661 GCA_011037195.1 Triatoma infestans
AAAATTAATAAAAAATGTAATAAAATTGATCGTTAACTATACTCTTTTTTTGATGGAGTTTAAACCCTCTAATGCCTTTTTCGAAGCCGGATCTTGTACAATAATCAATGCATTTTTAACCAACACATTAAAATGACAAATTAGAGGTAACTTAACAAATAAATTCCTCAATGAATTGCTAACAATAAATTTCCTCAATGAAAATGTACGAAATAAAATGCTACTATGTAGTTTGTATGTAGAATAACAAGATAAGTCTCCAAGCAAACCTCTGAAGTGCTGTTTAGAAAAGTGTGAAAAGCTGAAATAAAAAAAGAAGAAGAAAATTGTAATGACCCAATAATTGTAGTTTATAAATTTATAGAAGTAGAAATAAAGTATCTATATTTTTTTAAATTAAATAAATAAAAAAATTACATTGATAAGTAGGAGAAAAAAAAAATTAAAACTTTTTTTTTTAGTTTAATTTCTATTATTGTAAAAATAATGACTTTCAACAATCATAAAAATAATTAATCTAGCGGTATTTAGAATTAGTGACAATGTAAACAGCTGGCGGGCATAATATATAAACATAATGCTTAACTGTAGTAGTACTTCCTGAATACCTGCACGAAATATAGCTGCTATATAGTTACATTGTTATCACCAAAATAAGAACACCGCCTAGTCGAAAGAGATCTAACAACAGTCACACTATGTCTTGTAACTTGTAAATAACACAATGGTGTTAGCAGTACACATACACATGAAGTATGTTGTAGAAATTAATCCTTTTTACTATATTGTATGTATTATGTTATTGTGTTGTTAGAGATATATATATAGACAATAATTCTTGTATTGTATATTGCGTTGAACAAAGAGTGCGGACGGCTGTGGTTAACTACTTGACCACACGTGCACTATATCGCTCTAAATACCATCATACTTCATATTTGCCCTTCCGGTCAGGCAATCTAATTGAGACACCATGGTCGGGAATTGTGGTGCTTTATTACTTGTGGGACTCCTAAACACTGTGCACTATTTTGTACACTCTAACATATATCAAGCTGCCATTTATTAGGGTACCCAATAAAGCTTAGCCCTTTCAAATTTTAGCGGTTTACAGTTAATTATTGTTATTTACTGGGCATATTAAAATAAATTACATCATTTGGTAACAGCATCAAAGTTTTGAGGTTGGAGTATTTTGCATTGTATTGTACGTATATACTCTACACATAGTGTAAGCATAAAGGAGAGGGTTAATAAACTGGGGTTTACCTGAGTGACTAGAATTATGGGATTATCACTTTAAAGATTATCAAAAATAATTAGGAAATACTGAAACTTGAGCTGCAAACAGAAAAGGCATATTGCTAAGAATACAGTATGGTTTCGGATTAATGATCCTACAGCATGACATAAAAGGAGATCCAGAAATATAGGCAGGATAGTAGAAGCTACTTCTTCTCAGTTGCCTCGCCGATTGATCAGCTTCAATACCTACGCCTGACTGAATGCTGCACACGGCCGACTAGTTTGGCAATGAATACTCTATTTATATCATATAATCCTCTTACACTATACACTAATCACTCTTTTTAGAAGAAATCCCAGCGCAAGGTGAATTTGATCGGTATTATTGCAAGAGATTTTATGCGAGTTGATTCTCTGGCTTTCTTGGTTCTTGGACTTGGCAGATGATGCAATTTAGATCCTATTCTTTCACAGGAATCACCATTAAGAACTTACATAATTTTAACGCCACTGTGTTACTTTTTACGGTTAAGATAATATTAAATAATATTCGAAATATCCCCCCTGTAAACCAAGGAACTCGTAATTAAATATAAAGTAACCCCAACAAAGAATTTCTAAGGCAAGAAAAATCTTACAACGGACGATGGTTCGTTGCATACAATTTATAAATCAGGATTAATCAGCTCCATGTTGCATTATATTTATTATGTGGAATATGTTTGATGTTATTACATAAATATTAAGTTGAATAATTAATAATAAAATAAACTATGTATTTTTATAACATAAATTAACAGAACACAAACTGACCCACCGACAACTACAGCTCACTGCCTAACACATTCGTTTGTACAGTTTACAGGACGATCACACAATTTATACTAACACTGACAGCTAAGGAAGTCACAGTGATTGCTCTTGCAACTACAACACATCTAGCTTCTAGCCATAGATTAAACTAATGACCTTCCACCTTAGACCACAAGGACGATGAAAAGTACCCACTCTGGCATTCACAAAGTTTGGAATGCACTCTTCAATCCTGTATTTTCAAGCAGATTTAGGAGGCGTTGATTTTATTTCTCCAGAAGCTGAAACTATAGAGAAACAAGTCCTAATTTCCAGATAAGTACAATGCCTTTTCACTCTTGGCAAACCACAAACCTATTTGTTCAAGTTAACATTATTCATGTGTTAAGGGTGCCAGTACTGATGCTATTTGTGTTCTTCCAGGCTAAGAAACCTACAGAGACCTCAGGAATCTTGAAAAAAGTAGCTAGCCTATTAAAACTTTCAATCCACTTCTCGTAAAGTCTAGAATATATAATTTTATCCCTGTTCCCCTTTGAATTTTTTTCGTATGTCTTGTGGCCAGGGAATAGATGGTTCTATGTTTCAGATATATGGTTCTGTTTTCGAACTGGTAGAGAAGAAACAAACAAATTAAGAAATGTAATTGACAAAATTCGAACTAGAGCAATCGCGGATGAATTACTAGCAGAAATCTCCAGAGCTGATACTACCCAATATACACTTGCCTAACCTCCAAAAATATATTACCCAAATAAGTTTCTTTTTACAAGTTTGTGAACTACAAAATTCCCTCAGGGTTGATAGTCATTAAAATAAATCCTAATAATGAATCCAGTTTCAAAAGGATAATTTTATTTTTAAATTAGAATGCAAATTTTTTGAATGGAAAAAATTAAGTCAATTCCATTTCTCAAGTTAACAGTCTAAATAAGCTTTACAATTACATAAAAAAAAAATACAAATAAAAAAAAAATTAAAAAAGCTTTTAAAAAAACTGAGGGTGGTTAGAGAACAATAGAACAAAAAAAAACCTTACGGGAAGTGGAACCATTTAGTAGACCTTGTAGACTGTTGGAGAGAATTTCTTTGCTTTCCAAAAGGGGGCAGCAATCTCCCTGTGTGTTTGTGTGTGGGGGGTGGTAAGGTCAGTGGAGCATGTCGGCGTGGGGTGTGACAGGCCGCCACTCAGTCACTGTTTCTGTCACTGAATCTATTGTAGCTCATATTGTTCTCTGCTCACTTGTAACGTTTACTGGCTAATGTAACTATTAAAAGTGAACTTTTGTTGTTGGCAGTTGATCTCAGCCGCAGACAAAACCGTTGCTTGGTTAATTTAATAATATGGGTGGCCAATTATTTTTTTACTTTTTGAATAATTGTATAAATGTTTGAAACTTGCCTTCAACGAAATTCTGGTTTGAAACACTCACACGACTTTCTCTTATATTGGAATTAAAGTTAAATTGATAAGCTGTAGTATATAGGTAACAGATCCTAAGCCACAATAAAAAGACACTTTTCAGGTAAGCATGAACTCCCAGCTCCCGCGGAACTTCCTAAAAATAAATTTTCTCGGAAAAGTATTTGAAACAAAAACCTGTAATTAGCATACCAAGTTTAAAGAAACCCATAAGATGGCTTTATTGAGGAAATCCCAGTAAATTGAAAAAAAAAAAAGCGTTCAGCCAAATCGCATTTCTGATCAATCGATTTCCTTTAACTCGGAATTTCAGCAATAAATATAAATTCTTCATGCTGTTTCATGTCTTAAAATCGTATATTATAAGACACTTGACTTCCGGCTTTTCACCCAAAACTTTCCAAAATGAATCATCTTTCCGGATTGACTATTTGAATGTTTCAAATAAAAGAGATCAATTGTTGAATATGTGGATGAGTCCGCGAAATACTGCGGATTTTATATGTCGTAGCACGCTTATTTCTGCTGTTTCTGACCAGTTTCGGATACTCATCCAGCGTCAGAGTAAGGCTACCAGTTCGTATAGACAGCTGACTTCAACTTTATATTTCTATCATCATACATGTTAATTGTACGCAGGAAATTATAAGATTATACTAGTATATGTGTATGTGTTTAATAAAAAAAATTTAATAATTAGGAAGTAGATAGTAGTGTATAATAAATAGCGTGTTTTAAAGAATAGTAAAAAATTAAATTTTAATCTTGGTTAAAAGGTATGAAATTTAAATGACAATATGCTAATATGTGTACTTATTAGCATAAAAATACACCTTGTGTATAAAGTTTAATAAAAAAATCATTGGTACCATTTTTGAGAAAATAACGAGAAACTGAAAAGGAAAAAGAAAAAAAACTTGAATACTGTCCCATTCGGTTGATGGATTTTGGCGGAACATTATAGAGTAGGCTACGATGGTAGTGCCTAAACAAAATACCAAGTTTGTGTTTCAGGCAATGTTCTTTTTCGATATATTTTGGCCAAAAATTGCCTCCAAGATGGTTGGTATCTAAGAATAATACATAAAAGCTGGGAAATGGATATACTACCCTAAGACTATAGCCTCCTGTAAATATGAATAAGTACAGTGACTAGGAACAGTCCCGATTTTAAGGGATGTACCGAATAACGACCAAAATATTACAAATTGTCCGATTAATGGAAAAAGTTTGTACAGTAAAGTAAAAAAACGAAATCTTACATTTATATTTTACTTTTATTGAGAGAATCTGAATAAACGCCCCTTTGCACTGGTGGGGCGGCCGTAAAATCTTGAAATATCTTTATTCTTACTTATGCTTATACCTTATGTTATGAGTATGCGCACTTAGGCTAATTTTTAAAAATTTTACTAGCTGGTCCCGATTTTCACTGTCAGAAATATGGTCATAATACCATGGTCCATAGTCCAACTTACGATCAGTTACTTAAACCCTTATATATGTTTTGAATTAAATGAAAACATCAAACAAGCCTTGTATTATTGCAATACTGATTCAAGTTCCCTGTCGCACGCTATATTTTACAATCTAAAAATTAAAATGTACATTACCATCCAATAAATGAAGACACTGGAGATTTGTTACAGGTATAACTCTAAATAATTTTTTATTGAATTATTAGCAGTTTTACACCAGAGTTTTTATTCTAGGAATCTCAAAACACATCAAAACTTTGGCTTCAACATATTTGAACAAAACTCAATTTCTAATATTTCAAGTGATCAAATATGTACACTCTTCAAAATCGATCAAATAGATACACCTCTTCTGTTCTCAGCAGAAAATGAACCTCAATTAACTTCGGAATATCTTAATTTTTAAAAATAAAGAAAACCTTCTATTGCAGATTAGGCAATTTCAATGCTCTCTAGTTTAATATAAAAGATGGAATACAATTGGACAAAAATGGAAACAAGTATATTTTGTAAGCGCCCACTTTAACCTTTTTTCAGAATCATTATGTTCTTATTAAAGAAATTTTCGCCTGACATCCTCCTGATTTGGCCATCTGCTTTTTATTGTTTAAATAAAGAGAAACGTATTGTCATAAAGGGCGAAGAAGAAAGGCGGCTCGCTTTAGTAAACTAAAGTAATGGAAGCAAAACCTACTGTTCCTTAATCTTTACCAAACAGTGAGCGGATAACAAAAAGTGAAGAGGTGTATCAACAACAGATAACAGCCGCAGGGAGTAACCTAGAAGACAACCATCAGTGTTGCGAACATCTTCAAGTTTATGATCGTTGTTATATATATTGATGAAAGAAACACAGTTTGATGCCGACCCCCCCAGGCGGGGATTATCATTCAAACAGCTGCTGCCATCTTTGTTATAAAGATACTCAACTAATAGTTATTTGGGGTTTACAGTTACGTTAAATTAACTCTCTATTAAAATTTGATTTAAAAAATAATCTAACCAAAGCGTAGGTTTTTTTCTTTAATGGCTAAAGAGATACCTACAGAAAGTTCATTGTTCTCTTGAGAAAATCGTTCATAGATCAAGGTCGTTTATGTGGCTTCCAAATTTTAAAATAGAGGGAGACATCTGCACTTTTGAAACAAACGTAGCAGTTTAATGGAGCATTTGAATTAACTTTGAATCTGTACCATTTCGCATTGATGTCTTTCTCCACTACCAAACATTAATCAGTAAGAATACTTTCTTTGGAAACACACTAAACAATTTACACCGATTGTTCTTTTATTTTCAATCATTTTTGTTAAGTTAATAAATCAATTATTAACACAAACGGCACTGTGTGTTTTAGTCATAATTTTTATTCAGTTTCTATCCAAAACTCGATTTCAACTATAATGAAAAACGTTTAACACGAAAGCGCTTAACATGAAAAATCGGTTAACACGAAATCATACTGCGGTCCCGACAAAATACTATGTAATTTCATACATTTTTTTACTTTCTCTTATTTTCTTTTAACACGAAACAAATATCGCTTAACACGAAAAGATTTCACTTCTCGGACGAACAGAATATACCTGATTTCTGCAGTCACATCGTCAAGCAGAATTTTTGGCTAATTTTATTTCATTGAACGGAATAAAATAAACAATGGCTGCCACTATTGCTAGGTTTCCGCTTGTTTTTGAGTAGGTAAAGGCACCACCATAGTCACAACTTTTCACTTAGTTATCGAATTCGGTTAATTTTGTGATAAAATTAGCGAATTTGTGTTTTTGTTTTTTTTTTTTGTAATTTAATACATAAACTTATTTTTTTACGTGTACAATGGCAGAAAATTCGGGACGAAGGCAAACCGATATTTTATCGTTTAACACGAAAAAATATTTCGGTCCCCTCAGGTTCGTGTTAAATGTTTTTCACTGTATATCAGTTCAATGCATGATGTTCTCATATAAATCTTTTTCTGAACGTAAACTCGGAGATCTCGCCTATATTTCCCTTCCTAGCTTTTATCTGTAAGTGTTGAGACCTTGCCCGTAGACTCATACTTGCTTGTCAAGTTTGAACCATATGTTTCTATGGGTACTAAAATATTGTCAGTCTAATATTATCTTATTTTTTTCCCCTCCGCCGCAATGACACTCAGACCCATGCTCCCTTCATTCGGGCTCTTAAGGTACGACAATTGCAGTTTCATTATTAATAACATTATTATTATTATATTGTAATTTAACGCGGGTCAACATGTCTGGCCATTGGCGGCGCCTGGAGCCATTTCAGTGCATAAGCTACACTGGAAAGTGTTCTCTCCTTACCGGACAATGATCTGTAGAATCACCTAGGAACCATTGAGCTAATCCCTTCCAAAGGCCTATTCCGTTATGATTATTATTATACTGTCCTTGCTTAGAAAAAAAATAAATAAGAGGAAAAAATACAAATATAACCATTAGGGAGCCAAAGAATTGCAGTAATTGGTAAGAGGTCATTTAAGCGAATCATAAACATATCTTAATCTAAACATAAAGTCATAGTAAATGATTCTGTCAAAACAATTCTATAAAAAGAATTGATGAAAAAAAAAAATGATGTCAGAAATTGTTAATATTTTAAAATGTCACCAACGAACAATAAATGCTTTAAATCTTGGAGTTAATAATGACTGTCCCCGACACAAATACTAATACTAATAACGTTGGCACAATGAATTATACATTTTACTTTTACTAGGGAGTATATATCTTCTAGTTAAGATTATATCTAGAAGTAAGTGAAATATTTAATTCTCTTCTAGCTACGTGCCTCTTATCCATTCTGTTAAATATAATATTACAATTATCCTGAACTGAAAAATATCTAAATTAGTTTTTATTATAATAAATAAATATATATTTAGGTCAATGAAATATTGTAATTTTTTTTAGTGAATAATATGCAGTCCCAGTGTTTATGCTATTCCTTGCTGTATTTTGGACGAGTTGGTTTGTAACTGTAACTTATAAGGTGTTTGTATCAGTTCGGACAGTCAAGCTGCGTTGAAGGCGCTGAGCTTATATGTCTTCATTTCCAGGTTGGTACTAAAATGTTCTGAAAAACTGGAAGAGCTTACTTCCTTAAAGAAAAGACTCTTAGTCGGGGTACCAGGTTATATGAGAATATTTGGGTATGAGGAGGTGGATAGATTTGCCAAATTCGACGCCTGTCTCCCTTTCATTGGTTCCAAGCCTGCTGATGATGTCTTTAGACCCATGTCTGTTAAGCTTGCACTCATGAATAGCTTCGCACCATTCGTCTCTATGGTTGAGCTCAATGCACATTGGGGGTCCGGACACGGGCTATTAATGAGATGTTGCTGTGAGTTTCGCGGGCATCTCTCAGGCATCTGGTTGGCAATGGGTCATGGCAGATCCCTTTTTGTGGAGACTATGAGAGATAGGAAGAAACATCCATCCATCTTATGACAGATTGTTTGGGTTGTAAGAATCTGATGGGTTATACCCGGGCTATATTTTTGTTCTAGACCCGGTTTGTTGTTGTTTTTCTTTGGGGTAGCTAAATGGTGCTTAGTGAGGCTTTGAATAGCTTAGGGTGTGGTTCCTCCCAACAGGAGAATAATAATACAGTCCAGTAAGCTTTTTCTGAAAGAATTTGTTTCGTGTTTAGCTACTTGCTTGTAATATTACTGCTAAAATGTCTTTAGAAAGGATTTAAGAACAGAATCGCTAATGAAGAAACGCTCCTTCATTTTGAGAAGTTCACGGTTTTTGATAAATCTCTCCATCATCCAAAAATTGAAAAGTTTTAACTAATATTAGAAATTGATTGAAATTCCAAGAAAGGAAATGCTGAGGAAACACGCTGAACGCTAATACCTCAACAAAATATTACCTTTTGTTTAATTTTAATTTCTGAAGAGCAAGAAATTAATAACCTTTCTTCATCAAGTGCTCTGAATAATAGCTGTCATATCTTCAAAAGTATTAAAATACTCTTGGATCTTAAAGTAGCTATAGAATCATTTTGAGGCTAATGCACTGCGACCTGAAAGGTCTATTGTGCCACCTCCCCGAAGCAAAAAAAAAAAATGGGAAAAAAATTCTTGCTTCAGACACAAGTTATTTTGAGTCGGCACTTGTTTACTAATATTAGATTAATAAGGAGTATAATAAAATAAATCTTAGTGAATAGAAAGATAATAAAAAATAAACATAAATTCATGAAAGGAAAAATTAATTTTTACAATGAGGAGTTTAAAAAAAGTAGTATGATCAGGTACCTATTAGGTAGAGTAAGAAAAAGAATTGCGAATCAGTACAACGGAGTGTTTGTGTTCGATTACTACATGTTGTCACACAAAATAAAAAGGGATTCTGAGAAGCCATTAACGATGATGGATGAGTTATAAGAAAAAGTTGGAAACTTAAGAAGAAATAGAAGAAATTAGTGGAGTGCAGTAGGTAAGTTGGAGTTGACTCCCGTTTGGTCGGCCAGCATGGACACCGAACAGCCAGTGTCTGTCAAGTTGTTTAAGAAGGTCTATAACAAGTTTTAACTCCTCACAACCAATATTGTTATATCTTTCTCTCCTTCTATTTCTCCATTTTCTCACCTTTTATCACAAAAAAACTCATGAACTGACCAATTACTACTTTTTCGTAATTTAAATCTGATTCAATCTGTTTAATTTATTTATGCATTCAAATTTTTGGGCGGGGGAGCAGCCTTGAAAGAGCTATCGTCTTCTCTATTACCTCCTACCCAACCTAGAACGTCCATTTCTCAAAGATATTTCATGATTTTGAGAAAGTTCTAGGGCGGTTATTTCCTCCGGGATGTATCTGCCCTCAAACCGCATTGCAAAGAGGGAAATAGTGGCAAGAGTGACGGAGCATATGGAGTGGGATTTTAGATGGCAAGCTGAAGGAAAGCAGTGGTTGTTGGAGCAAAAAGGCCGAATTGCTTTCAATTTGAATCTGTGGCTCTGTTTAAAACGCTGACTTATCAGAACCATCTACACCGCATAGACATCACAGCCTCACGAATATGCCCGCTATGCCAATCAGTATATAAGAATCTCAACACCTTGCTATCGTATGCAAGAATCAGAACTATAAATCCTCCAAGTACTGCCAGACGTCTTAAGCATAGTCTCAGTCAGGATAAAGTCTTCACTGCGAAGGTTAAAGAAAAAAAAACCTAAAACCTATAGGAACGCCAAAATTCCTGAAGAATTAAGTAGGAGCAAGCCCATTTCTCCTTGAAAATTTCCTCTGATACCCTTAATCTAATACAGGCCATTTCTTATCATTCGTCTGTGGGAACGCTTTTGACTTGGTTGACATCATTACGACTGTCGTAACAAATTTCTATCAAGATATTCTTGAAAAATACAGCCTATTATTTCTAGAACAATGGAAAGTATAGAGAAGATCTGTTAAAGTACTTTTATTTAAGTTCAATTTCCACTGCCACATTGTGAGACATACTATAGTATTTTCATATTTTCACTTAGACCCCACTAATATATTACTTGCCTGACAAAAATTAACTTTCGAAATCAATCGGAAGATGCAGACTGTTTAGAACGCAAACCAACGAACCAGAGTACACTTTTTTCTAAATCATTTCTTATTATAATGTCGCAATTTGTTTTTTTTCTTCCTAACTACTCTACAATGTCCAGGTAGAATGTGATTGTCTGTAACAGGTAAATATAATGTTAGCTAAATGTATAACATAATAGTGAATACAAGAGTTTATTATGTACATATCGAGAAAGGTTGATAGTAGGAGCAACAGCAAGTGTACTGCATGGAGGTTTTTTTTAAGAAAAAGAAAACCGGCCTATTACAAAGGTTAAGACCGGTTCGAGATGTGAGCTATGCGCTGAAAAACATTGCACTGTCCGCGCTAACACACTCGGACACACAAAGTACATCTACTACAAAAGAATTGTATTGTGTAGCTGATGTCGTAGTTGTTGTTTGTTTTTACAATGTTGCTACTTACTACACACATACTTGAATAACTTTAAATAACTTGTAAACACTTAGATTTGTATAAAAATATTTTGTTAAAATATTACTTAATAGATAATAATCGATGTTTATATTATTTGTTATATCTTCAATCGATATATCCAATGCAGATAGTAAGCCATTTTGAAACGCTAGTTGAAATGTTAAAATTTGAATAATATAAACAAAATCTTCAAAAATATCTGTGAAACGAAATTTTTCGTTGCCATAGAATTTCCAAATATCAAAGTTATAGCGTTTCTTTCCTACCTAAATTTAGCTTGTGTTAACAGGATAGTTGATACGATGGATGGAAAAACTATGATTAATGGTTGCGTGAGCGTCTGCGTCTCTTTAGTGCTCGATATGAGTACTAGCAACAAGCTCTACCCAATTCCTCGAGTGGATTTTTGAATAAGTACCTACACCAGTCTTCAAGCATACATTATCTAGACAATAAATCTGTAAACAGCAATCATCCAGAAGACTTTAAGGAAGAAGAAGTCTTATCACTACAGTCTCAAACCTGCAAGAAGAGTTTAAGAACACTAAAGTCTACAGGATCAAGAAGTTATTTTCTGTCAATGTTCTCTTTAGACAGTAATCCCTACTCACTCTGTATTACTCCTTAAAACTTAAATTCATGTAAATATACATTATGAGTAAGTTATCTAAGTACAGCCTTTCTTTCTTCATCCTATCAACACTAATAAATCCTACCATTAACCTACAGGCCAAATTAACTGCCATCTGGAAGTTCTTCTATGGCTCCCTAGGGGTCTAATAGTTTATAGATAGAATATACAATCTTCTATAAAGTTTAGGAATGTTTAAAAGGAAGAGACTGTGTTTGGTAGTGAGCTAGAAGTTGCCTGTGTATACCCTAACCCCAAGTAGTACCTGACCACCTCTACAGGTAATTTTGGCCCTATAAGTGTAATTGGCTTAACTGTGGTTGTATATGTTGTTTGGCTGGAATACTCCTAGATACATCAAGATCCTGAAGAAATCCACTTTCCTAAATGTTCAAATTTGTGTGTACTCTATGTTTTTGCATTCTGCAGGAATGAATAATGGTTGTTTTCGGACTTTATTCGACTCTGTTGAAGATTTACCTCGTCATTCCTTTTCACTTTCTTTTTCCTTAAGTTTTCCAGAAACTCATTTTTTTGCCTAAATGTCCATCCTAGCCAGTTTAGATTTAACGATGCATAATTATATTGGTCTAAATAACCTGCAATCATCATCATTGTTAATTTAGTAAAACTTTAATAAGATATTTTTATTATTATTTTTTTTGTTTAAAATATTTAATTCATGACATATCAATTGTCGTAACAACATTTCTATATAATTTTCATATTTCTCCTTAGTTCTGAATCATTAACAAATTCGCCACTTAAAAAAGATAGCTCAAATCCTCCAAAAAATTTGAAATGAAAAATCCTCCAATGAAAATTTGACAATAAATATTTTTGTTGTCATGTTAAGAATTTTGATTTATTATAGAATGTAAGATGATTAATATTAAACGAAGCATAATATTTCAGGATTGATTGATTTAAACGTCAGTATATCTATCTACATATATTTCTTCTCTATCAAACAGAAACAAATTGGATAGTTTTGTATAATTCAATGGCTTTTCATAATTAATTAAGTTATGGTTTAATATTCGTATGCACAAAACTATTGCAGTTGTCTATATATTTAATGGCTCAGATATATATCAATAATTGTTGTTGTTGAAATGTAATTGGTGATGTTGTGTTGTAGTAGCTTGTGTGGCTTGAGCGGTTTTGTAAAAGGGCTTGTAAGTATATATTTTAAGAGAGTGAAATATCAGAAATAAGAAAGTAGTCACCACTGCTAACAATAAATATATTCTATTAAAATAATAACTACAAGTTATTTGCAAAGAAATTATTAACTTATTAATATGCACTGATGCTAAGAGAGCGAAAAAACACGTTCTGTTCGGTGTCTACAACAAACTATCTTGAAGGAATGTCTTCTAATTGTTATTTCAAATCTTCCCCTGTGAGAAGAAGGGGTACACAATGCTATCAAGTTCATGAACTCTAAAAGACAATAGTGGTCTTCTACCTGAAATGTCCTTTTGCAAGGGAATGTCATATATTCTTCATAATTTTGATTTTTTTCAAATTAAATATATTTTTATATTTCTTGCATCCATCACATTGTTTTTCCCGATTAACAAATAGTATAACAGTATAATGAATTTGAATAAATTAGATGCATTATTGCTACCCAACCAAAATAATACCAGAAGTTATTATTCATTAAACCATTAGAGCATGAAAATAGTAATTTTACTTACTTTCAATCGAATTTGTTACTGACATAATAAATATCTATAATGATACAAAGAACTTTATCGATTCAATTAATTGTACTTTTCCTAGATATTTGATCCAATTATTATTATTAAAACTACTGTGAATACGAGTATATATTTATATCTGTGAACAGAAGTGGGGATATAATTAAGTATTTTTATTGCCAGATGTAAGTTAATATATCTCTGGACAGATGAAGATTATATAGTTTGAAGCCATTTCTACCCGCAATTAAATTTTAACTAGTGTCTTAAGCACTTCTTTACATGGTTTTTATATTACATGGTCCAATTGATGCCGCTCATCTACTACTGTTGAAAAAGTTTCTCGCTATTTTATTACCTCAACTATTCAATAAAAAATAAAATTATAATATAATGTTAACCTCCTAATAAAATATAAGAGATCTCACCTGTAGGAATATTGTTGAATACTAGAAGGAACAAAGTTTCTTTGGTTTATTCTTCTTAGAAATTGTTCAATTAAAACTGAATTTCCTTTAAATTATAGTGCAGGGAAAATTTGAAATATTAATGACTATTAACTATGCAAAATTTTAATTACACAAATAATTAAAAACAAACAAAAAATTGTTGTTTGAAATCAAAAATATAAAATAATATAGTAAGTTTCATCAATTTTTGAGTTTCATACGATAACTGTAAATGACGTTCGCTAACTAGTGTATAAGATTATATTAATAGATTCGCAACATTCGTTCTCTACTTTGAAAAGAGCGTCTTCAGTATAAAACTTCTAACGGTCCTATACTAATAATCGATACTTATTACTTACTACAAATTTGAAACAGTCAAACGTCTTTCTCTTAATGCAGTTTACTTAGTTTTTAATGATATAAGCATTCTATAGGAATTTAATGCGTTCCCGAAATTCCGAGTTTGAAGAAATTTGGTTTTACTAAGTTAAATATTTTACATTTATAACTTGAAAATGTATATGCAAGCATCCGTAAAATGTTATTTAAACTGATTTCCTTCAAACTCGGAATGTTGGCAAACTCGGACTGTGGAAATTCTTATTATATTCCACAGTTGACAGAATCATACAATATATTTTGATGGCACTATAAAGGAAAGCCTAATGTCCATAATAAATCCTTTATATGAATTTTTCCGAAAAAAATGTTTCAAAGTGCAGCTTTTTTTTGTAGAATTAGTTGATATTATATCGTGTGGAAAAAGTTGTTAGTCATTTTCCAGAAAATCGCAATAAACTGGAAAATTGATTCAATAAAGTAAGTTCCGATCGATCGATTTAGACCAAAACATTATTGTCATGTACCCAGGTAGCATAAATGGGATCTCAAGTTTCAGCTTTCTGTAATTTTTCTGTTTTTGAGTAGGTATAACTTTTGAGCAAAACTGACCACACAGATAGGCAGACAGACAGAGACAACAATACAAACTTAAAACATCAATATAAAAAAAAAAAAAATAAACACTTTTTTTGACCCAAGAGAGCTCGAAACATCTATTTCTGGTGCAAACTCCATTTCGAAAATTTAACACGCTCGCAACAATTCCTCATACAGTAGAGTCAATAGAAAGTAATTAGTATTAATACTTCCCACTTTTCTGCATGATCATGTGTATGTGATGTAATACAATTGAGTGAGCAATATAACAAAGAATTGTCAATCGGGAAAAAAAACCCTCAAAATTCCCGGCGATGTTCATCATTCCCAGCTGTATATTAAGTACAGACAGATCTTCACGCGGTTATTCTCAGATCCCGATAGAGAGGGGAGACATTCTTCCCAAAATTCTACATCCATTTGAATGGAGATCCTTAAGGAGAATTTCCTATTCCGTTCCGGATATTGTTGCTCTCTCCTGTAGAAAGTTCTGGGGTTTGTTTAATAAGTAGGAGCTGAGACCATCTCGACAGGCTAGTGTTCAAATCATGTTTAACGTCCCCCTCGTGTCCCTCATTTCAGTTATTGCTTAAATCATGATCACTACGAGACCTATTTCATTTGCAAGCAATTGGGCGTGAAATTGCGATTAGGTCCATAGTGCCCATATTTGGATCCACGTGGGGTTGCTGCGTGACTGAACACATGCCTGTGGACGTCCTTTGTCTATGGACTCAGGTTACCTAAACGCTAAACACATTGGGGAACTAAGGATATAGGACGTGATGAGGAGATATGATAAGAAGGAAATAAAAAAACCTATGCAACATGGAAAAATCAGATGCTGATTGCATCTCCTATGATATAGGCCATGGGAAGGTCACTTCATCACGTCTAAGGGGAGGGAGCACATGAAATAGATACTTCTTTCTTGTGAAGAGTCCTTGCGAGTAACCTAATGATATGAATACATTACTTCCAGCAATTCCCAACACTCGTACAACACACATACGGCCGGTAAAGTTAGTTAGTGTGTGCAACTGTTTGGGTTTAGCGAATCCTTAGGTAAACTCTAGCTCACTACCACACTCTAGTAAACATATAAATTCTCACACACAGACGACTATGTTCTATGTAGAGATAATGTTATCCACGGAAGCCATAATAGGTCTTCTAGGGTGACGTGGTTTTGTCTTTTAAGTACCAACTCTACACATATCAACGCTACGATGTGTAAAACGCTGGAAGCTGTACTCTTCATTCATTCTTTAATGTAGAAACCATGAATTGACCTTTACAATAATTTTTCATTGAACTCATGTACAATATAAATATGTCTGAGTTATTGTATAACAACTATAAGTTACCTAACCTTCTCTATACTTTATTATAAAGTAAGTTATATTTTAATAATCATTAATCTGTTATACAAATTATTAGATTGAACGCTAGTGAATAAATAAAAAACAAAAAAGATATAGAATTAATAATATAAATAAAAATATGACATAGCCATATCGTGGTGCTGTATGCTGTCCTATTATTGGATCTTTGGCTTGATTAAAAAATTAAATGAAAACTTTATAGTGGAACCTGTTATTATGTATATAATCAAATTTGTTTTTTGTTAGATCGATTTTGAATAGTATATATATATATATATATATATATGCAACCGGTTCCATATGATGGAACAACATTGAACTTCATCATTTAGCCGACTACACACACACACACACACACCGTACCTGTTCAGCCAGCTCGGTTACTGGTAGATGAGTAGAAGACACAACAGTTACCATGATGCTGAAGGAGGAGTAGCCACACAAACTTACATCTTCAATAAAGTTTACTGATAATATCTTGACTTCCTCCTAGTCCTTCTATTTCTTCTTCATCTACATCGTCCACTACTTCGTACAGAGACTCTTATATATATTTTTTTTCTGTCCTTCTTTCTTTCATATACGCTCATCATTCTCCAGTTTCACACTATGAACAAACTGCAAAGTTTTTCTCTCTCAGAAATCTAAATTTCTTCTATATTATCATTTTTCCAGTTTAAACATTTATCCACAAAAGGTTTATGATTCCAATTTAGAATGTAGAGTAACGAATAGAAATTAGCTTTCTTCTCATATAATCATTATCTAAATAGTATCTATTGGACAATTTATTTAATAGTTGCTTTTATTTCTTGGAAACTATAAATACATTGTTACATTTACAAATATTACAATCACAACACTTTTATCTGTATTGCTTTATCGCTTTTTTTGTCTTCAGCTTCTTCCAGACGAGCCTTTCATGGTGTTAACTTCTATCTAGTTTATCGATGGGGGGCTGGGAGTTGTTCGCTCCAAACACTCTGGATATCCAACTAAACGAACAACATCAATCGCCTGCACAGCCTTTTTTTTTTTAATACTGGGCCGTGCGACGCAGAATGGCTGTTTAGCCGAAGTTATAGCGTAAAAAAAAAAAGCAATTTTTATCAAACTATAAAGGTGAGCGAGCTATAGGAACTTGGAGAAAAAGGTTTTGTTTCCGAATTCATGGTAAAAACATGGTCTGGTTTATGCTGAAAGGATTTAGAAAATCCAAGAAATATGAACATACGTATCTTTTCTTACAAATTTTTTACTGCAAATGATTATTTTCTTGATTGTCTACTGTCATTTTTAGTTGTTTTTCTATTTTGTTTTCACTTTTTACATTCTCTTACTACAATGAGAGGAAAATATTCCGACTTTGTTAAATTTATTAAATTTAGTTTCAAAGTTAGAGATTAAAAGTAAAAAACAGTGTTGCCAAGTTTCAAAAACTAATTTAAATTTTGAAAGAAATTGCTAAAATATAATAATGGTAATAATATTAAAGTATAGCAGTAAATTACTTGATTAAAAATTTTTTCTACCAATTTAAATATTAGAATATATAATATAATTTTGCTTAACTTTAACTTAATGTTCTATAACTTTTTTGAAAGTAACTTTCCCTCTTTCAATGGTCAACATTTTCTTAGAGGTTAACTTTTGCTTCTTTTTATAAACTTTTTGTTAAATAAAATGGTATTGAAATCGTCAGGCTTTAAAATTACAATGAGATGTTTGTACGGAATATGGCTGGAGGAGTTTTTAAAGAAAAATAATTCTTTGTTGCTCTACGTTTCGGGTATCATTGGTGCCCTTCTTATTACACACCATCAAAATATCCTTTCTTCGCAACTATGACAACACATTCACACATAACAGGTACACTAAACCCACTTACTCTGGAAGGCTACTACACTTCCTTTCAGACCATCCTTTACACCAAAAAATGAACACCATAAAGAAACCTATATAACCGTGCAATCCATCTATCGGACCCATCGTTCCACCAGGACAGTACCAAAAAAAATGAAAGAAATACTGGTTAAAAATGACTATCCTATTCATCTAATTCTAAAAACCATCCAGAAATACAACGCTGGACCTTAAACATTCCACTTAACGCGAATACTGAACCTCCCGTTTACCACTCGCTCACCTTCACTAGTCCTGTTTTCAATAGAATCAATAACATCCACAAAAACTTAATCCCCAACCTCCGAACAGGCTTCTCTCCCACCAATAAACTAAATAAAATCTTCTCAAAAATTAAAGACCCTATTGAAAAATTGAACAGAACACATACGGTATACAAACTCCAATGTATTACTACACCCAACTGCAACGCTTGCTAAATAGGTGAATCCAACAGTTTTTACAAAAAAAGATTTAGACAACACAAACTAGACATTATTAACAAAAAAATTGACAGCAGTGCTCTCTTCAAACATGTTCTGACTTTCAATCATGCCATCGATTTCAATAACCCTTCCATTTTAACCAATTACCGCAACCATTCAAAACGTCTTCTATCCAAATCCTTGCAAATTCACCTTCATCCGATTTCTATCAATTTTAAAAAATACAAAGAAATCATAACTTCAACTTACAACAATATTTTTCTAACCCTATAAAAAGATACTCGCCAGTAATTTGTTCTTCCAAATTTGAAATTGCCGCGGCGCCTTACTACATACATTTTTCTTATCCCTCCCACCCTTTAACAGTTTTTTAAATTTAAAAAAAAAAACATTCTCTTCAATTCAACGTACACTCTCCTCTCCTACCCTAAAGGTATCTTTATCTGTTTTATTGTTTTATTTCTGTTATTGTTAATATCATTTTATTTAGTTTACTGTCACTTCTGTTTTATCATTTCTTCTGTTAATATTTCTTTAATTTTATTTTTTTTTTGTTATAAAACTATTCACTGTTTCGTAACTGCAATAATGTATTTTCTCCAATAAATTTTACAGAGCTCCTGAAGAAGGACACCACTGGTACCCGAAACGTAGAGCAATAAAGAATTTTTTTCTTTTTAAAACTCCTCTGGCCATTACCGTACAAACATCTCATTTTTGTTAAATAGTTGTAGCTGTTATAGAAAAAATAGAATATTTCGCTTGAGAGTGCAGTCCTTTTAAAACTCTCGTTTATTTGCCATACCTAGAATACTCATGTAGGCAAACCTGAACTCGATTGTGAAAAATTGGCACATTACTCTCTTTTCAAATAAATATTAATTTTCAATGTAATTTTCAATTACATCTCAATCACTATTTCCAATCCTTTTATTTGTCTAAAGAAAAGTTGAAAAGTGTATTTCAAAGCTTGAACAGGACTGAACAGTTTATTAAATTTCTTAGGAGGTAATCTCGAGTAGGACGACGAAGTGGAGCAGCCATTTCTGAAGTTATGGCCGTTTAACCGTAAGAACAACACTTTCACTGACACATAGAACACTCGCACACACAACAAGTATCTGCAGAAGTAGTTGATGTGTACGATTATTTGGGTTTGCTCATCCAGAGGCAAACTTTTTAAGGTCAGTCACCAACCATTGACTTCAAATTTCATATCTTTATCTATATTTGCAACATGCATACAGTGTATAAAACCCAGTTTTGCTCAACATTAATAGTGGAATTTTTAAGTCGCAGTGGATTTTTAGCCAAACAACCCCGACTAATGCATTTAATAATTCTAAAGATTGCCCAATGAATCCAATATTTTTGACTTGATTTACCGCTAATATGAGTACTTATTTACATAGAAGTCTATACATAGAATTTTATCAACAGCAATTTAACGTATCTATTTTGAATGTATTAATTAATTGTAAGTTGCATAAAAACCATCTAGAATTCATTATTTGCACGATTCTCTATGAATATAATATATTAAAATAACTCGGAAATTATCCCCTACAATTTTTGATAAAAAATGTTAACGGCTAGAAATGTATAGAAGTTGTAATGTTATTGGTGTGGAGTGTATTTGTAGTAGTGGTAGTGTGTAGCACGAGCGTTTTAGTGAAAAGGGCTTATAGTTTGTAATTTTAAAAGAGAATGAAGTTTAGTAATAATTGAGAAGTCACCACTGTTTTATATAATAAATATAATCTTTCAAATAATAACTACAAGTTAATTGATTATTATAAGCTTATTTAAATATATTGTGAAACTGGCACTGATGTTTTCACTTTGGTAGCTAGAACGAGTCTGTAGTAAATTTAAGTATTTTACAATATCACACTATTATGTTTAAGAAATTAAGTATTTATCAAGATTAATGCAAAACTGGCACAGATATTTAGAGAGCGATTCCTGAAGTGTCCTGTTTGAAGGTTGATGTGAGACTGTCTTTTTTGAACTGAACTATTTGAAAGCTATGGCAGACTCTATTCTTTGGAATTGCTCTCTCTCTCTCGCGGGGGAATTTTCTTACAAAGGTTTGGCCTAACGGAATTTAGTGTCTTTGTTTTCTTAATAGCAATGACAGATTTAATATACCTGGTTCTAAAATACACACTTTCTGAAGGTAAATTCACAGCACTAAAATAATTATAAAATATTAACAAAAATACAATTTTGGATACTATAAAATATTCAGAAACTTTAAACTATTATTTTTCGATTTTGTCCTTCCACTACATTATCCCCCCTCCTGGAGAAATTTTTCGGCACGAAAAATTTGGGAGATAATCTGGAGTTGTAGAGGCTTGGAAGTTATCGAGAGGCGTGTGTGTGTAACCTCTGCAAGGTGGCCGTGTTGTAGGGTGCAGTCATCTTCTTCTGCGGCAAACGCTGCTTGGATGTGATAGCGTTGCTGTGGTGTTTGAATATCTTCTACTGGAGCGAACGCTGCGTGAGTGGGTGAGCGTTGCTGTGGTGGTAGGCTGACAGGCGAACACTGCTTGGCGAGTGAGAGTGTTGCTGATGAAGAAGTGACTGGCAATGGGTAGACAAGTCGGTACTGTAGGTGTGTATGTAGTTTCTTGAATTAACTCTATATGGACAAAAAAAAACTTCTTAAGTATTTCAAAAATAATTAACAAATAAATAAATACACAAAATACGCAAATAAAAAAAATATATATATTTAATAAGCGTGCAGGGATGCGCAAGGATGTGAGGATAATAGCAAAGGGTATGAGAAGATGAAGATCTTTTCCTTTTGTAGAAATCTTGTGTTTCTGAAAATAATCATACAGAGTTATACATAAATTTATATGATAAAATTTCTAACAAATAACGTGCAATATTGACTAATCATAACATGCAATTAAATTCATGCGCATGCAATAACATTCGTGCTCATGCAATGGTGCAGTCGACGAAGATTCTTGGATCTGTAAAAGAGAGGTTAAACAAATTTAAATTTCAACAAATATTAGTGTAAAAATTATTAAAGCTAAGAAGTAAAGATGAATATATATCTTGAGGGAGTATGCACAAGGGTGAAGCCGACTGTATGTTCATCAGCTCTTCAGCTTTGCTGTGTTTTCTAAATACCTTAAGTTAACAATAACATTAAAAATAACATTAAAATACAAATGATAAACAAGTACAAGAATAATACAAATTATTTAATTTCCTTTTAAGGCAAACTGAAAAAAATATTAATTAATTAGGTAAATACAATATATAAAAAAAATATTAATATCATCTCATCAAAAGTAACTACGAATTCACTTGGTGATCTTGATTTCTGCAAAATAAAATAAATTACAATTATTATTTAAATATACAATGCAATAATTACAAATATTAAAGCCGGAATAATTTTATGACTCGAAGTACGATAGTTTTCAGTGCTGAAACAAAAATAATATGTCATTATTGCAACAACTTAATTAGATATAAACCTGATACATTTATTGTTACATATAACATTTACATGTGGTGTAGTATGTAAAGTTAAGAAGTGTGATAGATTGAGAATTATTTCAAGAGATTCAATGTATAGTTGTGTATGTATTGTGTGCGCGAGGTGGCACAGAAATTTTGTGGCTAGTTACTAGGAATTTTAGTGAACTTAGCGATTAGTACTAAATTGGTGTGTTTGAGTACTAGTTAAAAATTGAATGTTGAATTTAAGTGTAAGAACGTTTCTATAAGTATTAATTGGAAATTTCCCTTTAATTGCGAAACTATGATTTCGCCAGAAAAATTTGGAATTTTTGGACATTGTCCGCATGCTAATGAAGGGACGTGATGCCATAGTTAGGTATTACTGGTTAGTCAGGACTGATGGAAGCAGGTATGATTGCCATGGTCATAATGTCAGGTTTTCGAGAAAGCGACTGAGGGCTAACTCGTTTTGGGCTGTATTTGGAAACAATTACGAGCCGTATGTCCAAATTTTGAACAATATTGGCAAGTGGGCCTATTTTGGAGGTTATTGCTAGTTTCGTTACCATTATTATTATGACTATACTGGGGTCTATCTGAATAAGGGTTAAATCGCGAATTGTTTGAATTAATTCGAGGGCTATGATTATTACTATAATATTGATTATTATTATTATTGTTATAACGATTATTATTATATACCCTGCGATTGAAATTTTTTGGTACATTAAAATTGTTAGGCATTTTGCCAAAGTTAGTACGAGGTTTTGGTCTGAATTTATTGGTGCAGTCCACGTCAAAATGTGGACCGGAACAATGGCGGCAAGGTCTGTTCCTTATTACATTAAATACTCTACAAGTGGTAGTTGGTTTTAATTGTTGCTTTTGACTTTTATTACGATGCGGGCATTCTCTGTGGAAATGCATTTGTCCACAGTAACGACAAGGAGATGGAGGTGTACGATTATAAGTTTTCGAAGTAACAGCGAAAACTGTGGGGTTTGTTTCAGAAGCCTGAACTTCTTTTAGGGCATTGGCATAGGAAAGTGCTTCATCTAATTTTTGAGGTAGCTTCGTTCGTACCTCATTACGAAGCGGTTGAGGAAGTGATTTCAGGAACGCATCAGTGGCCAGTTTATCTAAAATTGTTTGTAAGGCCTCGAGTGGGTTAGCTTGAGCTTTTAAATGAATGGCGGATTGGATATGTCTAATCCTATCCGCGAATGTTTCAGGAGACTCAGTGGGCAAGGACTGAATATTAGTCATCTGTTGTAAGAGGACTAAGGGTGTTTTTTCCTTACGAAATCGGGCTAGAAGTCGCTCTGAAATTAGAGGATACGTTATAGTTGTACCCTGGCGTTGTAATTCCGCTTTCTGGGTGTCGTAAAATATTTTTGCAGACCCTGAGAGTCTAAGTGCTAATATTTCTAATTTGGCAGCGTCGTCCCAGCCAGAAAGACTAGCACAATGGCTAATTTGGTCTAGGAAATCTGACACTTTGGCTGAATTTTCGCCATCGAAGGTAGGTAAGCTATTGATTAATTGCAAATTCCTTAAGGGACTAGGTTGATTATTAATTGGAGGATTTGCTAATTGCTGCTGCGCAAGTAAATATTCTACAGCAGCGTCGATGCCCATGTCTTGTCCATTAATCTTATACATTTTGTCAGTGAACGAATTGCTTGGGGAAAGATTATATTTTTCAAGACGTCTACGTAATTGGAGTAAATTGCCTCCAACAGAAAGTTTATTATCGCTTAATATCTTTATAATTTGGGATCTATTAAGTACACTCATAAATTCAAAATTCGAAAGGGATTGAGATACAAATGGTACAATTACAAAAATTTAAAAATGAAATTCACTAGAAAATTCAATAATGGGAAATATTGAAGATATTTCCGCTGAGAAAGTAATTTAAAAAAAGCAATCAAATTATCTGATAGATAATTTGTTTAATTATGAAATTAAAATTTTTACGTACTTGTAAATTGTGGATTCTCGTTGAAAATATCCCAAACAGCTGGCACCAATGTAATGTAATGGTGTGGAGTTGTATTTGTAGTAGTGGTAGTGTGTAGCACGAGCGTTTTAGTGAAAAGGGCTTATAGTTTGTAATTTTAAAAGAGAATGAAGTTTAGTAATAATTGAGAAGTCACCACTGTTTTATATAATAAATATAATCTTTCAAATAATAACTACAAGTTAATTGATTATTATAAGCTTATTTAAATATATTGTGAAACTGGCACTGATGTTTTCACTTTGGTAGCTAGAACGAGTCTGTTTAGTAAATTTAAGTATTTTACAATATCACACTATTATGTTTAAGAAATTAAGTATTTATCAAGATTAATGCAAAACTGGCACAGATATTTAGAGAGCAATTCCTGAAGTGTCCTGTTTGAAGGTTGATGTGAGACTCTCTTTTTTGAACTGAACTATTTGAAAGCTATGGCAGACTCTATTCTTTGGAATTGCTCTCTCTCTCTCGCGGGGGAATTTTCTTACAAAGGTTTGGCCTAACGGAATTTAGTGTCTTTGTTTTCTTAATAGCAATGACAGATTTAATATACCTGGTTCTAAAATACACACTTTCTGAAGGTAAATTCACAGCACTAAAATAATTATAAAATATTAACAAAAATACAATTTTGGATACTATAAAATATTCAGAAACTTTAAACTATTATTTTTCGATTTTGTCCTTCCACTACAAGTCAGTTTTTGTTTAAAGGGCGAGCATTTAACAGATTGCTGTTGTTATCCTTTTGTTTTGAGTTTCGAATCCTTTGATTTGTGGGAAAACGAACTCCTCCACCTCGAACTTATTTACTTTCTCGTACAAAGAAGCAATAATAATAAATTTATTGAAGTAATTTAATTCGGTTTTTTTACTGACTCACTTTTCATTTATTTTTTTATTTTTAATTTTATGTTGCTATATCGAATTATTCCAAATATTTAAAAATAAATACAAGTCTTCCACACACAAATTATTTGACATCCGCAGAACAAATTATTTGATTTATAATGGACTTTTATTGACAAAAAAGTTGATAAAAGTCTTGCCATTAGGAACTAATAATTTAAAGAAATCGTGCATTATCTTTTAAAATTAATTAGTTCTATAGGAGATAAAGGAGTTGTCGGGTTAAATGTTTTTCCTAGATTCATACTCAACTATAAACCCGACGCTAAATTTCAAAGAATTAGAAAATGAAGAATGTATTTTTTAAATACAAATTATTTACCTTAATTTTAATATTAATTTTAATTTTAATATTTTTCTCTTAATAATAAAAAAAAAGGTTAATAGAAATCGGAAAATTACCTATGATTGAGGGCCACACTTGCCCATAGTAAGATGAGACAAATGCAAATAATAATTTATCCTTGTTGAGGATAGAAAAGAAGTTTTCTTTGTACACTTTGAACAAATAGTTCCAGTGTTACTCAATTTTTTACTATATACTTCAATTGCAATAAAAACCAAGTAGGTATTTCCAACATGTTAGATCCTGATTTGACAAAGTTTTTGATAAAAAATAAATATTTTGAAATCTCCTGAGCAAGAAAAATATGTATAATGACCGGATGTGAAAAAAAAGACGAAAAATCGCAGCAAACTCAAATTTGATATTCACTTTAGTTAAATCTTATAAAAAGAAATAATTTTTGTTTAAAAAAAAATTCATTGTTTCGCCAATAAATAGGAAACATAAGTATATATTTGACCGGAAGTATATATTCTTTTCAGTATTGCAGCAAAACGTAGGTACATAAGTTTATTTATTGTAAAAGTTTTTGTTTTATGTTACGTTTAAACTTGAAGTGAAATAACCGGAAGAAATATATTGATTTAAATTTGACCGGAAATTGATTTTATTCTGCCCTGTGTATATAAATTCATTTACTATAAAAAAAACTTCCGATTTTTCCTGTATATTACTTGTTGTTGCGGACTTCCACAAGATAATCAACAGAAACGAGAAAAAAAATACAGGATCATTTCTGTTAATCCGATAACTAGGAAATTTTTAAAATCCTAACAAAATAAACTGTGGCTCGACATAACCTACATTTTTCTTCCTTCCTGTTTATATTCAGTTTAACAAAGAAAAATCGAAAATTGATTTTTTTCTGTCTTATAAGTACATAAATTCATTTATTAAAACCTTAATTTTTTTTTTTTGGTGATAAAACTAGTATTAAATTAAATATAAATTATTTATTGAAATATCCTAGTGAGTCTACAGAAAGATAAAAAATAGATAAGAAAATACTTATATTCAATAAGGTATACATCATTAATAAATGATTGCCGAAGAGTTTTGTGTGGTATGTTATATGTTGGTTGCTTTGTGTGTGGGGAATGAGAGAAGTATACAACAACTGAGAAGGGGGTGAGTAAAAGTATGAGATGTAGTTCTTATTGGAGTAAATATGGTGGGGGATTTTCATTTCAATGAAACGTTATCCAGGATTGGTTGTTTACAACATAAAACTCAGCCCACAATTACCACCTACTTGTTGGGTGAACCGCCTATATTTGACCACGCCTCTTTGGCGACACCTCCAACAGGCTCAGTCCGTGTTTCGGCCCCCCAACGTCGTGGTACGCTGTGTGTGAAGTTTCTTTGTCTTTAAATAAAAACTTCGTAAACATTCCCCCGTTTTTTTGTTGTTTTTTTTTGTTTTTAATTACGAGAAAGTGTTAATTTTTTCTTGTTTCAAAGCTTGTAAGTGCCGATGATTTTTATCAATTAGTTTTTGTAAAAATTATTTGGTGTTTTCATTCGGTATATTTATTGTTTTTTTTTAATATACAATTAGAGAAAGAAATTTTTTATATATTTCGTTAAATTTTTTAATATAAAGCAAAATATAGAGAGATAAAAATAAATATTTAAATTCTGGGACAACTAAATAAAAAAAAGTGTACGGTGTAAAAGAAATAGAGAACAATTACTTGTGTAAAGTGAATAGGACGGGATCGTTTATTTGGTGGTAGCGTAAAGAAATAAAGGAGAAGGCCGGACACCAGCAGTCAAGCTGGAGCCAGGTCCGGCCGGAGGCGGGCTCGCCTCACCCTGGGCCACGGCCGCTGTCCTGGGGGCGGCAGCCGGATTCCATCACCATCACCACCATCATCATCACCATCATCCTGGCGAATATCCAGGCGCACCACCCCCCGCGCACAATACACCCCTGCCTATGGACTTGCACGTTCCTCAGCCCTTCCCATATTATAGGTCAGTATATCTGGTGGCATCACTCTTACCGATATTGTCCTCTAAATAATATAATATTTAGTTTAGAACGAGTAACGTAAATAGTACAGCTGTTATATTTGTTTTTTTTTTTTTAAATTGATCACATAAGTATATTTATCTTCGTATGTTTGGGAATACCGAATGAATCCAATGTCCAGTAATCCATGATAAAAATCAGAGTCAATAAATTGTAAAGAAAACGCCAATAGTTTTTTACTCGAAGAACTGTTCCTCATAATATTTGGCCATAAACTGATTTATTGTATTTATATTTCTTTTTCTTAATGCTGAGGAATTTTATTTTCTACGTGCCCTCAAAACTGATTTATTGACTGATTAATTAGGGAATTGACTAAGTAACTGTTTCAAAACTATTTCACATGGAGATACTCATAAAACTGATGCATTAATTTTATGTTGCACTTTGAAACTTTACAAAAAAAAAAAATCGCAGATCTGATTCATTCATTAATAAATCTACTATCACCATATTAGAACTGTTCCACATGGTATTGTATCAATAAACATACACAATAACTAATTCGTGAATAATTAATTAATCATATAAATTAAGTTTATGCATCAAAAAATGCTTTTTCTTCGGTAATATTTTACCACGAATATTCAAAGTATTGATTCATTAACTGGTTAATCTAGAAATTCATTCTATCATTCACTGGATTGTTTCGCGTAATATTGTTTCATAAAATATTCCAGAATTTAGTCATTTGCTAATTTTAATATTTATGTGCACGGTGGAACAAAATCATCTGGCTTAATTAAACTTGAGTTTTAATTAAATACGGTTTTAGCTTTTGCATCAGGAATTTTCAATAATAAAAATAAAGAAATATCAATAATTTATGAGCTGATCCCTGAAGGTGATCTAATTTGAAAAGAACGAACGTGTCCTGAATTAAATATACTACAGTAACATATAATAAATATTACCTCTTAAATCTATGCGTTTTTTTTTTATAGAATATTAAGAATAATTAAATATTTTATCTATATATATATATATATAAACCTTAAATTATTATTAAAAACAAATTATTAGAAGGCCGCATCTTCATTTATAATAAATTTACAGAAATCTAATAGATTAAAGAAAATCAATAGGTTTCTAAAGATATACGCTCTTAGAAAATCAAATTATTGAATATATGGTAAACCTATGAATTAAATCTTTACTGAAATTAATAATTAAAAAATTATAGGTTTAATAAATAAATACCTTTTTTTTTATATATATAAAAAAAATAAATAAATACTTACGTAATCCATATTTTGATTAAATCATTTAATAAGAGATAGTTAATAGTTTCTTTTTGTTTCACTGATTCGCTAATCAAAACTATATAAAACTTACAGCCATTATAAAGATAAAAAACTAATTTTAAATAGAGCTATATAATTTTATCTATTCAATATCTAAATAAATTGCTATTAATTTATTATCTTAATTTTATTTTGACATTGTTATTATTATTATTATTATTTTATCTATTCCCATACCAACTAGATAATTTATTAAATCAACTATATTTATCTCTAAACTGATAAATTATTTATTTGTTCTTTTTACTACCTGCTATAATGAATACAGTAATAAATATGCACTTTTTATTTCAATATAATCTAATTTTTAATTCCATTAAATAGATAACAATATTGTTTGGTTTTTATTAATTATTAATAAATTTAGTTTATAATAAAATAAATTGTCCTAATGATTAAGAGTAAATAAATAACTATTTACCTAGCAAAGTTTGAAATTCAATAAAGTGTATATTACTTTTTATCTCACAATGATCATTGGGGACTTTAAATATTGCTTAAAAATTAGACTTTATTCAATTTTATTTAATCCTCTCTAAGTCTCAAATTAATGATAATCACATGTATTTTTAATTAACCCACTTTTTTCTACTTAATCTGCTCCTTGCAATTTTAGCGTTATTCAACGTTTGATTAGAAGATAAATTAGAACTAAAGCTATAGAAATTCATTGTTTTATTCATGAACTAATATGTTCATCATATCTTTGCTGATGTTTGTTCTTGCTAAATCGATATCAAGCATTCCGCTTCCGACTTCAGATTTGTTTAAAAACAGCTATTGCGACCATTATTGTTTAAAATTGAAACTGGCAAACAATTGTGAGTTGGTCAATAATCAGACGGATGTTAAAGAAGTTTTAGGTTTTAAAGAAGTTTGCGGACATTATAAAGAACTATCCAAGGCTTCCGCATATGCAATTTACATTTTTTTTTTATGTGTAAAACGTGATGATTTATTATTGTATTGCGAAAATATGAAATCAGAATTTAATTTATTAACTTTAACATAATCATTGGGCACCAAATAGTAAAATAGAATAGAAAGTGTATTTATGTAAACGTACATTTCTCTACATTTCTAAATAAACAACAAAATATTACTCACATATAAATTGTACAGAAGTATACATTAAACACTAATAATATGTTTCACAATTAGCAGTCAAAACCATCAATTAAGTCTCATAAAAATCCAAAATAAATTTCTCATTTTAATGGCGCACTCAACAAATTTAAATACATTTTTCAGCTGATTTCCATCGGTTATATTTAGTAATCTCACGAGTGATTCCTCTTCATTACCGCTGAGTTCTACATACTGGGCAAGGAACTGGCCTGTAGACTGGACATTTCAGCAAAAAATGTATCAACAGTTCTTTTGCATTGCGTAGGTCACATATGATGCTCATATTGATGAAAACCCTTTCTCCATTTAGTAATAGCCTTATAATATTAATATTGGGCAATCTCAGCTGATATAAGACTCTTTGCTGTTTGATCGGCATGTAATGTTCACCTTCTCCAAACGCTGTTAATTGTCTAAAAAACGAATTGTATTTGGAGTTCAGTATACGATTAACATCTTGACTCTCAAATGATTTGTCCACCTTTCAATAATATCAGCTTCAGCTTTTACCAAATTGTGGAAAAATTCACTTATTTCTAACTTTCTTTTGAAATTAGGATATCTTTAATTTTATTGTTCAAATTGGATTTTTACATCCTATTTTAAAGCGTAAACGCAAGAGAAAAACACGTTAGGAATAAAGATGTTAAGAAATATGGTCTTTTAGGTTTCCACGGCCATTTGCACTTGAGTTTCCGGATTGAGACTGTGACAGTGGTTTGCTAGAAATCGACGTTTCGCCTATATTGCAATCAGAGTCGTTACATCTTGAAAGCTAATGGGAGCAATGGAATGCAATGCAATATGGGCGAATGTCGATTTCTAGCAAACCACTGACGCCTGTCTCAACCCGGAAGCTCAAGTGTTTTTCATGTTAAGAAATGTCACATACGCTTCTGTAAGTAATAAACAAATCTAGATATTAGATGTGTGAAAAGAGTGAGAAAGATCTAAAAGACCTGTTATGGCTGCCGTGAGTGTCAGAAATGTCAGTACACAGCATGTAGTATGCAGTAAAGTGTACACAATGTTGTAAATTATTTGAGAGAATATGTATTGATGATGAGACAGAGTTTGTTGGTGGGTACGCTAAACCCAAATAGTTGCGTACAACAAACTGTCTCTGTTGGTCCATTTTTGGTGTATGAATGTTCTGTAGAATCGCTGTGATTCCAAAATTAAGTAATGTTGACGTTTATGTTGAGATAGCCAGATGGATGCCAACATACCTAAAAAAGAATGGCTCGTTCTCTTCCCCTTATGTGAGATTCAATAAATTTAAGAACTAAATTATGGTAGCTAACTTAATGATTCAAGTTTAATATAATTTTTATTGTTCTAGAAGAGTTTTGAAGATCAATCTAATATGCATATTTAAACAACTCCATTTCTACATTTCCTATTTGGCATAAGTTATCCAAATACTCGTAGCAATATCTCACAAAGTGGTTCAACCCTATTCACTATTTTACTTGTGACAGACACTCTACATTTTTGGACATGATAGGAAAATTTTACCGCTCCGGACTCTAGTGATCGCGATGGCTTTCTGATAGTTTATTCACTATAGCTCTGAAGTTTCTACTATTGTTACTCCATTGTCCTACCACTATTGGATCAATGTTTTTTCCAACTCTAACGGTGGAATCAAGTTTATACAGTGAAGTACCTCTCAAAATTCGAGCTTGAAACCTAACCGTCATAAGCCACTCTTTCCTTGCAAATCCTACCTTGCCTGACTGCAGACATTAAATAACCTACTTGTTAATTCAGTTCATTATTATTCCTTTAACAGTCAATTAAATGACAACTTTAATTCAAATTTATAGATTTATATATTTTTTTATTAGGCTTCATAACAAAATAAATTTATATGTAATCGTAAACTTAATAGATATAAAATAGAAGGGAGGAAATTAAAAACCTGACGCGATATTCCTTTTCGTCTACTGTAATTGAAAACAACAATTGGGTTTTACTTCTGAAAATATAATTCATGAGATATCTTAGCATCAGATTATACTATAGCATCGATTAATCCAATTCAATATGAAACTAAAGCTACCTTAAATATGAAAATTCGTAATTTGCTTTATTCGCTTATATTTTATTCCTATTCATTAGCCTACTAACTTACTGATCATAGTTCTAGTAAAGGTGATTATTCTAGTAATTAGATGCTGTAACTATTCCTTCACTTTAGGTCCTAATAAATTTATGATTATATAACACAAAATGTGTGCTATCGTAGGTACTAATTTTTCATTAGGTTATTATTTAACTATTTGCAGCTGGAAGAAAGCAATATGTGAACACATTTTGTAGATAAAATGTTTTCAAAATGGTCTGCAATTTGCAAGATAATTAAAAAAGGATAGATAATTAAAAAAATTTACCAATCAAATTATTATATCATTTTTTTTTTTTTTTGTATATCTATAATTATGTTTAATTTTCTAAACTTAACTCGAAATATCGAAATTGCAAATAATTTTGCGGGCATATAAGAAGTAATTAATATTTAGTATAATGTAGTCAATTAAACGTATAATCAGGAAATCGATCAAAATTAAGTTCGAATTAAAATTATGGTTAAAGATTAAAAAAAAAATTGCTATACATAATAATGAGACCTTAGAGGACAAAAACATTCTCAAAATATGAAAATAAATGTGCGAAATACATATGTAAGGAATGTGTCACTCAGGAATCCGAAAGGAGGTTTCAATCAAAATTCGTCAAGCTTAAAACACGTCTAGTTCCTATATTTTATTGGCCCCTTCCACCATTTGATCGCATTTTTCTCGAAATGGCTCCATAGATTTTTCTTTAATTTATTAAAAATTTGGTAAACAATTAAATTAAACAACTCAGGGAAGGGAATAGCTCATTGGTTGGCGTACTGGACCCCTACGCGGAAGGTTCGCGTTCGAGTCTAGCTGTGCTATCGAACAGCACAATAGGACATAATAGATTTTTTCTTCCTAGGAGCCTCTACCTCTTTTCTGTCTAGTGGTGGACAGTGTTGTCTGTAACGAGAGAACACTGTCTGGAGGCCAGCAGTGCACTGAGAAGGCTCCGGTCACCAATGTCCATAAATGTTGACGCGACATAAATTAAAAAAAAAAAGTCATTAAAAAACTATTTCTTTTGTCTTAAACATTTTTCAGGTAAAAATTTATATTTTACAAGTTTCGGGGCGGAGAGAGGTGTAGAAATTAAGGCTTGATATGCCATTTTAATTCAATATTTCATTTCTAAAAATCCATAAAACTATTTGAGAACTATTAAATGTTTGGATAAAATTTCAAGTTGTCAAGATATAGCTTAACCAAAGTGCGAAATTGCTGAATTTTTGGTTTGGTTTCAGTCGTCCTCATTTTTCCAAGAACCGGGGCTACCATATAAATACAGGCTGGTTACTTACTTTTTCCTGAGAAACGCTTCCAGGGAAATCGCCATTTTGTGGTCTTTATTTGTCTGACTTTGAATTAGGAGCTTTCTTCTAAACTGCGAATTTTGTAATAGAATTGCACGGATCCATTATCTGTGAGAGCAAAAATAATACGAACTCTAAGATTAATCTTTAAAGAAACTTCATCAATGAGTAATTTGTGATTTACAGAAGGACATGTGAATGTTTTACGCTCTTTTGTTTTCTTCATCTTTTATAATGTTTTAGTAAGGTTCGCTCTTTAAGTTGTAGTTATTATTATTATTCGCAGAAGGGGAGGGCAAACCCTACGCTATCCAAAGCCTCCCAGGGCCCATATAGCTACCCCTAAAGAATAACAACCACTGGGACTAGAATGAAAATCCAGGCCCAGGTTTTAACCATCAAGTTTTCACCACAGACCGAACAAATCGGACCAAAACCTTTTCACTATAACTATTACTTAACTATCAAGCGCTGTCAAGTATCTTGGCATACGCTTGGACACTAAACTCTCGTTCTGGGAACATATAAGGCACTCCTCAGAGAAAGCCGCAAAAGTGACATCGGCGTTGAGCAGACTGATGGCAAATTTAGGGGGCCCGACGGCGAGCAAACGGCGACTTCTGATGTCAGTCACAAATGCTATACTTTTGTATGGGTGCGAAGTTTGGGCTGACGCGCTTAAGCAAGAAAAATACCGGAAGCAGATGGCATCGGTACAAAGAAGAGGTGCTCTAAGAATCGCTTGTTCTTACCGGACGGTCTCGGAGCCGGCAGCTCTGGTGGTGGCTGGAGTGACCCCAATCGACCTGATGGCTCAGGAGCGGAAGATGGGACATGACCTGAGGAAAGAACTCGGTGGCAATGAGGCGAGAGCAACAGCCAGGGATTATACCATTCGGTCCTGGCAGGAACGGTGGCGTACGGATAGCCGAGGAAGGTGGACAGCGAAGCTGATTGCAAGCCCAACTGATTGGGCGGAAAGAAGGCATGGCGAGGTAAACTACTACCTTACCCAGTTCCTTACGGGACATGGGTATTTTACCTCGTATCTTTATAGGATGGGGAAGGTGGGTGATCCGTCATGTCTTTTCGGGGATTCAGCTCTCGATGACGCCCACCACACTTTCTTCGAATGCGAAAGATGGGCCGTTGAGAGAAACGGTCTGGAACAGGAGTTAGGCCGTTTGACACCCGAGTCCATCGTGGAGTCCATGCTGTCCTGCAGGGACTATTGGGTGAAGGTAGCGTCTTTCGTCGAGATGGTCCTGCGGCGGAAGAAACAGGAGCTAGACCAACGCCTACAACCGTTGGCATAAAGTAGTACCGAGGGAGAAGGAGCCTGAAAGGGCTTAATACGAGGCACCACCCTGATGTAATGCGATAAGTGGTCCCAGGGTGGGTTTCAATGCCTGTAAGGAGGAGTTTGGGTTTTTTAGTGGGTGAGAGTCCCACATATCTGGGAACATTACCCCCAGATGTGCATAACGCAATTTCCCCCCTCCCCCCCCAAAAAATTACTTTAACTATCACTATAACTATATAACTATAACTATCACTATAAAGTTAAAAACAACCTCTAGTAATTAAAAAAAATTTGGGAAATATATGAGAATAAACGAATGGAAAAATACTTTTTAATCAGAAAATCACGGAATGTGCGAATATATTGTTTCACTTCTAAGTAGAAACAAAATGGATTTTATGACCAAAATTTGCATTTAAACATTATAAATTTGATTTTAATTTATTAATAAACAGTTTGAGAACTTGTTAGCGTGTAGGTCCAATATTTCTATTTTAAACATAATTTTTTGTTACAATTTAAATATATTATTATTTTAATTTTTCCATTTAGATTTATTCATTTAAATTGAGTTTGTGTAAAATGATTTATTTGCGTGATTTTTCTTGATAAATTAATTTTAAATAATAAAAAAATTATGACAGAAACATTTTAAACATTATTTAAATAATTTGCGTGTCTTGTGTTAAAAAAAAAATTGGTATTTTTAATAATTACTTTTTGCAAAATATATTGTCCAGTTTTTTTTTTTTCAAATCAAAACGGTGTTTTATATGTGGCAACTATTTTGTTGTATGCAGGAAAAAATACACAAGAAAATAATCGAAAAATACATTTAAAACAATCAAAGAATAAAATTAATGAATTATTTGATGTTGAATTGATAAATTTATTTAATTACAAGAAATGATTAAATAAAATAACAATGAGATGTTTGTACGGCAATTGGCACAGGAGTTTAAAAAAAAAAAAAATTCTTTGTTACTCTACGTTTTGGGTACCATTGGTGCCCTTCTTCAGGTGCTCTTTAGGGTAGGAGAGGAGTGAACATTGAGAATGTTGAGATTCACTCCTCTCCTACCCTAAAGAGCTCCTGAAGATGGTACCCGAAACGTAGAGCAACAAAGAATTCTTTTTCTTTAAAAACTCCTCTGGCCATTGCCGTACAAACATCTCATTGTAATTAAAAGGCCTGACGATTTGAATACCATTATAAATAAAACAGTTTTGAAAATTGTACTAATTTATGCTAACCGTGGACCAAGATTGGCTGGTATCTTGTAGTCTCTAAATACGTATAAGACATACATTGAAAGTCTTCAACACTCATCGATTGTATAGACAATAACTCAGTACTTCACAAATGCATCTTCTCATCATCTTAATACTTAGACGTTATTCGAATTCAGACAAGCAAGAGCATCACTGTAGATCTAGAGATTGGAATGAATTTAGCTTGAAAACCGTTTCTTTCTATTCATCTATAACTCCTTCACTATCCCACGATCCTAATGCTTTGGAGTCCAGTACAGATCTTGCCGGTTGGCGTTTCAAATAATTTTCCAGATATTTCATAGGTTCGAATTGGACTTTTCTTAGCAAATAATTATAATTAGATTTGTATGAATCCACCAGATCTGATGAATCTTACTTTAACAGTGCCAGATCCTGTTGAAAATTAAAATAAAATAAAACAAAGTAATCTGACTAAAAAAGACAGGATTTAAGTAAGAAAAATGTGTCTTCAGTAATAAAAATTATATGGTAATAAAGTTGAACTTTGGCCTAACATTTGTACTAAATGAGCTTTGTACATTTGAACTTTTATCTCTTAAAAGTTTAGAAAATATTTAGTAGTAAATTCGTTTTTTGCAGACACATATAGAGGTGCCTTTAAGTGCAGGATTCTCCAGTTCGAATCCAACAGATTTTGCCGTCCTAGGAGCCTCTACAAGTCTCTGTCAGGTGATTGTCAGTTGCTCGAAGGCCGGAAGTGCACTGAGAAGGCTTCGTGGGCACAATAGATCTTTCAGCTCGCAACGGATATCTCCTTAAAAGATTTATAAGTGCAGGATTTCAGCCTTCAAAAAATTCTCTGATGTTTTGCTGAATTAATAGAAATAATTTATTTCCACCTATGTCAGCAGATAGCACTACCAGAAATCTGAATAGCATTAGGTATTTCTTTAAAATTCCTAGACCTCTTTGCAAAATTTTCATCAAGAAAACGACACTATCCCTCTGTTATTGTTACTTGCTGAGCAACTCGACGATCATTATCGATATATCCTGCAGCTCGGATATTGTAGACAGCAATGGCAAACCATCGCCCTTTATCAAAAAGCCGCTCTTTTCTTCGACTTGCCCTCAAGTAACGTGACATCTCGACTGTATCTCATGAAACCGGTGAGCGTTCACAGTCATAAACATATCAGAGGGACGTATTATATTGGAAAATGTTAAGAAATACTTAAAAATTATCACTTAATTGTACACGTAATCAGCTAAAGAGGTGAATGAAAAAACAAAGAGAAAATAAATCTGTCCAATAAAATACAAACAAGAATTGTAAATCATAAAGTAATAGGTTTTTTTTTGGGGGGGAGGGGCGGTGGCGGTGGGGGGTGGACTTAAACCTGTATAGTTAATTTAGAAATTATCCCATAATTATTATATTTGAACGCTGAGAAAGGAAAACGTTTGGACACAATAGTTTACAACATGGAGGACTAAACTACGAACCATAATGTTGACATATTATTATTATTATGAATATATTTATAGTTATTTGCATTGAATATTATCCGGTAATGGAAGGGGTGCCATTACAAATTAGTTATTACATGGAGAACAATCGATATTTGAATAAATTTTGTACCATGTATATATTATATTAGTATATTAAAAATTTTTATATACAAGGTACATGTATTGAATATTATTATAAATTTTTTCCCCCCAAAAAATTACATTTAAATAAATGCATTTCCAACCTTAGCCATTTTGTAATTTATGGGTAAAGGATAAAAGAATAAATTAATTTACTTATAATTTAATATATAATTAAATAAATAATTATAGATTAATATTTTATGAAATTAAATTAAAGCTTTCTAAGGAGTTTTTAAATACAGTTTTAATGTAATCTAAACGATATAAATATACTTTGTTGCTAACTAGCATACTTCAATTAGAATTTGAACACGATTTAGAATTATCCACTTTTGAAATAGAATTGTGCAGTTATAGACTCTAAATCTAACTTGTAATCTATATTCGGCGTACTATCGATCTATTGTGAACACTCTTTTAAGCAGATTTTCAAGTATCCTTAACAGGAATTATAATAAATTTGTATTCTAACAACTGCACAGATGAGCATAAATCTCTAAAAATGTTGTAATTCTAACCACGCATTGCTCCATATTTTGGAGGTGTCTTTGAATGCAGGAATTACTTTTTTCTGCTTCCAGAAGGCTTTCTTTCTTTTATTTTTAGTTGATTCTTATAGTTTAATATAATCGTATCTAATACAGAAGTTAGTAAAAATTCCTTTTCGTTTGTCACTTCGCTAACCGGGAACTCCAGCGTTTTCATACGTACTATCCAAAAAAGTTTGTTCGTCCTCATTCAGAAATGTAGCTGCATTGACAGAAATATCCTAGACTCCTTTTCTAAATTATGTGTCCACTTATCACAATTCATGGAGAGGAGGAGATCTCAACTCTGGTATTTCCTCCCCGGTTTGCGGCAATGCCAAGATCTGCTTGGGAAATTATAACCAACGAAGATCGGAGGCCTGCATTGGAGTGAGCAAGAACAAGCTCCGCGTTCTTACGGGTATCCTCACGGGGCATTGCCGACTTAGAGGACACCTGGTGAAGCTCGGTTTGGAAAGTGACAGCTCATGCAGATCCTGTGGGGAGCTGGAGGAAACTCCATTACATCTCCTAACAGACTGCGAGGCTGCCACTAAGAGAAGGTTCAAGAACCTGTGTAGCTACCAGATGGAGGAGGGGGATATACCCTCTTTAGAGCCTATCAGGGTATTGGGATTCCTCAGGGATCTCAACCTGATGGAGGTTTTGTAGAACGGACGTTCAGCTGGGACATCTGCTCGGGTGCTGTGGGCAAGCCTGCGGCACCCAGGAGGCACAGAACAATAGATCGAAAGGTCGCAGTGCATTGCCCCCCCTTCAAAAAAAAAAAAATCACAATTCATACAAGTCGACAGGCTAACCCAAAATTACCCCCAAAAAACATTTAAACATAAAAAGCTGTAACTCACGGTTTGAAGCGCGTTATCTTCTACATTGAACACTAAAATTACTATTAGTATAGATATTTTCTCCACAACCTTTCAAATCATGCATTTAGTTTGTAATATTTGCATATTGTATAATATTCCAGGCAATCAGGAATTAAATAAATCAGAGATATTTTCCGTGATAGCCTGCTTCTTTTTTGTGGTCGTCTACCGTTTTCGGACGTTCGCCCATCATCAGGATGCTTTTTGTCAAACAGTGTGATAACATAGATTGCACAGACCAAATTTAGTTGATACTCAATTAAATAAATAATCACTCTTGCATTAAAAGAAAGATATAAATAATTAAATATAAATAACTTGCTAGTAAAAATAAAATATAGATATTATTGTGTTATTATGGCAAAATACATAATACATCTTTAGTTTTGACGAGCGACTTAACAGGCATATTTGAGGTAAATTCAGACATTCCTATCTCGTATAGTGCTGTCTATCCTCTCATCTTCTTTCTATGTTACAATCGAAACAATACATAAAGACACAAACACTGAAACAGTACAACAAGCAGCATATTGTCTGTATCATGTCAAACTGAACGGTCATACAAATCTTCTCATCAACAATTTACAAACAACTCTAGTTCCAGAAAGAAGACTAAAACGGAGATGGCCACAAGATTAGCGGCATAGGGGATGATAGACTTGTTACTTGACTGACAGATATCACTGAATAGCATCGCTACGAACTAATAGGAGAGAAAAACACATTTTTTGCCAAATATATCTATGAATTGTTGTTGGTGTGATGTGTTGTTGTAGTGGTAGCTTGTAGTGGCTTGAGCGGTTTTGTAAAAGGGGCTTGTGAGTATATATGTTCAAAAGAGAAGTATTAGTAATAAGAATAATTAAAAAAACACTGGTAGATTAAATTAAATATATTATCTTCAAAGATATTCAAAT
>JAAEAF010011296.1:0-11856 GCA_011037195.1 Triatoma infestans
TGTACTGTTCTGACGAAGTTCACGTAGTACTGACCCGTGGAGGTCGCTACTTCCCAGTAACTGCATGCAACAAGTACCCATTCCAGACTAACCACCACTTTTGTTGGTATTATTTTTCCAAACAAACAGAATCAGGGAGAATACTAGAGGAGCTAGAATGCCAAGCTTTACACAAGTTTGTTTTCAGTTTCGGTTCTTTTAACTAGACAATTATGTATAATGTCAGCTAAAATTTAGAAAAAAATGCCATGATTGAAGTAAATATTTTAAATCTGATCTAGTTTTTATTCACACTGAAATTCCACTAAAACGGATACCGAAAGGGAACGCCATACTGCCTAGTAATTGTAAACAGCGACATACCATAAGCTAGAAAAGTTTTTACTTTCTCTTAATCTTAGTAAAAGGAATTATATACTGCAATAGTATCAAATTTTTAAAATCAAGTTTCCACCAGAAATTTACTTTTTGATGACCCTAGAGTCGGGAAAAAGTGGATTTGGGAAATTGGTCTCCGTGTGTCGCGCGTGTGTGTTTGTATTCAATTTTTTAATGGAAAATTGCAAAAATTTCAAACATAATATTTCGTTTTAAGTTCTACCAAAAGATCTGGCAAAAAGGTTTTAGACAAAATCGGTTGGAATAATGATTTTCTTGAAAATGGCTTCAACGGTTTTCCTTTAAACTTAATATATTTATTACATATAATCTACAACTTATGTTTTAAACATTTCTCCGAAAAACTCTTTATCATGGGTGCTTTGGTTTGGGAATGGGATTATGCATTTCACTACAATGTTATTTCAATTTATTATACGAATCTATTAGAGCAGGCATGCACTGTCCCAATAACTGTAATTTGTACAGGCTTACGAAAAATTCTGAACGCTGGCGCCATCAACCCAAAAGCGTTTTCAACGATTCTCCTTGCTCTCGATAGCCCGTAATTCAATTCTCTTTTTGCGAGCCCTTCTTAAGGTCAGTTGCGAATGGTTTCATAAGATGAGAGCACGCTGCTTTTTTCTTTTTCATGCACTTTTCAAAAACAGGTAACCTGCACAAACAGCTAATGCCGCTTCTAAATCCATCGATAAAATGCACACTGAACGGATGAAGTGTGGACAACAAAGTGAATGATACAAGAGGCATGCTCGAAAGGCATGCGCAACGCATGTTGAAATGGAAAGAGGAAGCGCAAGTTGAAAGGGAAGAGAAAGAGGAAAGCGCACAAGTGTGGACATACCGTATGACTAATTAAAGGAAAATTTGCTCTGATGATTGAAGATCTACGATGATATGCCGAGTAATTCTTTGGTTATTTTCGCATGAGCACTACATCGTTTGATGAGCTACTTGGGGAATCCTCAGAATTGAGTCCTCTCATTACACACAGTCATGTATCAATAACCCATTATCAATGTCTTCATCCATTGCTACAGTCATTTTTAACAGATAATATTTACAGATAACTTAAATAAAGATATTATAACTTATATATAAATGGCGAGTGCAGATGGACAAGTGAGATGGATGAGCTGGACGGCAACTAAATTGTCGCCCGTCTGCGCATGTACTAGTAAAACAATAGCTGCGGAGACAGTTTCGTCGCCCAGCTGTCGCCGTCCGATGAAACTCAAATGTCACCTTGCTGTGCGTCGCTATGTGTGCGCACTCTCATATGATTGTAAAGACTTCATAGGAGAGACAAAATGGTTGCGCAACAAAAAGTTACCAGTGCGAGTCCGCCCTAATAATCATATAATATTGTTTAGAATTAACTAGGTTGCCAAAATTCTGAATTTGATAGAAATCAGTTAACTTTATTGAACGATTTCTGCGATTTTCACCAATAAAAACACCCATCATAATCATAACACAGATCTACCACTTTTCTATTGAAACTTCCACCTCCCAAATTCAGCGGAATTTTGAGGGAAGAGAAGGAAGCTATGCTTTCCTTAAAAAAAAAAGTCGTTTTATTAATCTTAGATTTTCCCATTCATGTAAATTGAAAGCAATTAAATATATAATAAGAATTTTGTGTTTGAAAAGACTTAGTAAATTATAACTCAGTAAATTTCGGGAAGAGAAACAGCGTAGTGGTTAGCGTACTGGACTCCTACGCAGAGGACCCGGGTTCGAGCCCAGCTGTGCTACCCTTAGATTTTCTCTTGCTAGGAGCCTTTACGGCTCACTGCCCGATGATGGACGGTGTTGTCTGTCACAAGAAAACACTGTCCGGAGGCCGGCAGTGCACTGGAAGACTCCGGGCGCCAATGACCATAGATGTTGACGCGCTTTAAATTAAAAAAAAAAAAAACTGTAAATTGCTGTAAGAGAAGGTCGTGTGAGTGTTTCACACCAGATCATTTTTTGCATATTTTGAAAAGATAAACGTATTCATTTATATCTTAAAAATTTATTAATACTCCTATTTAGATAACAATTTGATTGTTTATCACATTATTTATAAGTTGGTAAAAGTGTGTTCTCTAGATTGTTTATGATGATATTATACAATGAGATATATTAAGCTGAGCAAAAAAAGATGTTGAGTGTATAAGTTAATTGCTTTGGGTCAGGAAACGAATGGAAGAGTGCAGATGGAGTATGTATTTGATGTTCTTTGAACTAATGTTAAGCAAAAATGGGTTCAGAGAAATCATACAAAGCACCATGTGTTATATTTTATTTCAAAAATCAAATATAGTTTGTTAGGTTGAAAAGAAACTTCAGACAAACAATTTCCAAATATATATATTTCCGTTATTTTAATAAAGTGAAATCTTTACTTTTAAATTTCATTCTTCGATTTAGATAATCTGTTAAAATAATAATTATCAACTATGTAATTAGAAGTGGCCGATACGAAATGTTCACATTATGATTTTTAACCATTTTGATTTTTAGCTGAGAGAATGTTTCACTCGGTATACCTTTAATCCATAATCTTTACAGCTACTCTATCCCATTCCTTAACGATCAAAAAATATTTAGTATGAATGTATCATTGGTCACTTAGTGTACAATTCTTGCTTGAGAAGAAATAGAGTAGACACATGTACAGGGATTTTATTACCACGGAGTGTATCTTTGGTGCAAAAACAGAAACAAAACTCTGAAAGGTTTCCAAAACCTTGATCTTGGCCCAAAGGTTGGCTTAATTTACGTTGTCAACAATGTAGGATGCATGCTCTTTAGTTTAAAGTTGTCTAAACATTATCTGCCAAGTATAAAATAGTAGAACATAAATAACAACAATCTGATATTTAAAGACTTTGTATATCATATGTTCCCAGGCCTGCAAGGGGTATCTGTTGCATGCAGTTACTTAGGGAATGAAGCGACCCCACGGGTTACCACAGCTCAGTAGTCCATGCACTTCATCAGAACAGTACACAATACACTTAAACTACATACACTCTACACTTTACAGACAAGGACAAACACAGTACACAAACTAGGGTTTCCGTCCCTAGTTAATTGGCGAAAGCCAATGGGGAAGAAGGGATTAGCTCAGTAGCAGCGCGCTGACTA
Source organism: Triatoma infestans (assembly GCA_011037195.1). NCBI lineage: Eukaryota > Metazoa > Arthropoda > Insecta > Hemiptera > Reduviidae > Triatoma > Triatoma infestans. The sequence goes on from JAAEAF010011296.1 coordinate 3,538, forward strand.
GCAACGCGGAGGTCCCGGGTTCGAATCCAGACTGCTGCCCTTAGATTTTTTCTTCCTAGGAGCCACTACAACTCATTGACCTGGATGGGCAGTGTTGTCTGTAGCTAGAGAACTGCTTGGATGCCGGCTATGCATTGGAGAAGGCTTCGGGGGGCACAATAGATCTTTCATTTCGCAGGACAATAATCCCCTTTACAATGGTGGTTAATCCCTTCTACAATGGAGGGCAATAATCCTCACTACAATAATCTACAAGTGGTGGTTCCATATGTGTGCAGATTTAAACGAAGTTCAACGAAACTCATCGGTATTATTTTCACAAATTAGCATTATTTCAGAAAATCCAGAAAAATTGGATAAAAATGCAGTAAAGTTCAACTTCTATTTTCATGGATTTTGAACGAAATATATTTGTGTTAGTAAGCTACTGTCTAATGTAAATGTATAGGTACATCAATTTTGTATGCTCGCAGCGATTATTTAATCGTTTTTGTTTTTGAGATATATTACGTTCTCTTACTCCTAGTAAGAGGAAGTATTGTAATCGTGTCAAATTTTCGATATCGAGTTTTCCCTAGTTAATTGGCGAAAGCAAAGGGAAGGAGAAGGGATTAGCTCAATGGTAGCGCGCTGGACTAGCAACGCGGAGGTCCCGGGTTCGAATCCAGACTGCTGCCCTTAGATTTTTTCTTCCTAGAAGCCTCTACAACTTATTGTCCGGTGATGGGCAGTGTTGTCTGCGGCTAGAGAACGCTGCATGGAGGCCGGGTGTGCATTGAAGAAGGCTCCGGGTGGCACAATAGATCTTTCAGGTCGCAGTGCAATCCCTTACAAAAATCTACAGTATGTTCCCAGAGATTAATAGCGCTCGCCTCATAATCCTGCCTCTTATTCATGTTTTCACTGTTTTTTTTTTGCAACATCAACATTTGTGAGCAACTATTTTCAAAGATGAACTAAACTAAGAACCAAAAATATGTGTAGAACATCTTGGACAACTCACATTGAGATTTATAACTACTTCCATCGAAACATAATTGTTATATCGGATTAAGACAGCTTGAGTAGTTTGTAGTAAGCCCAGAGATCCCAGAGAAACCCACAGTGGTTTGTTTAGAACAAACATGGTCGCATGTAAATGTTTACATGACAATAACCGCGAAAGCCTGAAAATTCATATGTATGTTATTGTTCTCAAATCCAATATCGGCTATTCCAATAGATTGATGCTGTCCATTTTCATTTTTATAGCAAAATATTGAATGTAATATCGGTGTTTATTACTTAGATAAATAAATGTAATCATAGCAATAATTGCAAATAGATATTTTTAGGTTACACAATTTCTTGTCTTAAATGGCTTACCTTATCTTAAGTACCTACTATAAATTGAATAATATAGCACCGGGTATCAGGAAAATTATATGTTTTCTCATCAACAGGTATCGTTAGTATTTGTATTTTTATTGTGGCTCAAGACAGTTCTTTTTCTTCCAATGTGGTCTTTATAGTTGTAAGAGCAAAGTAAACATGAACTGGGAAATTCTTAGCCGAACGCATAACCTCCCAACTCCCAACTCTTAATTCTATGATTTAAATAGTGTTTTTCCATCTATTTTGCAAGGTTAAATACAACTCCATACTCAGTACTACACACTCTAATCATACACGACTATTGTGTTCTCTTCTTGACATTCTAGACATCATGTTTGTCTTAAACTATGCACAATATGTGCATCTTCAATCATCACAATAACACAATTATGTAACGAATGGAAGTATGTATTGAGGTGCAAGTAATTATTAGCATCGAATAATCTAGGCTGTGGTTAACTCCAATATCACTATTGTGCCATTGTTAGGAAGCAGTATAATGACGGAGATAACTCGAAATTCAGTACAATAAATACTTTGACATACTTAAACACACAAAAATTGATAAATTCATCAAATGTGGAAGTTTCTAAGAAGGACTTGTACCATGTAGTAATTTTATTATTTATTCCGGCTGTCTTAACGTCCAACTACCAAATTAGGTGTCGTGGACGGGAGCAGAAGCATATACTTTACCATTAACATTTTTTAAACAAATATAAAATTAAGCAGCTATACGCCGGACTCGAACTGGGGTCCTCCCACTTGGAAGTCCATGCTCATAACCACTACACCAACACCCGCCCCAACTTATACCATGTATTGTATCTAAATAACTTCTAGAAAATTCTTTTAATTAAGATAAAATGATTAAATTTAATATTAACTGTTAATTAAAATCCTAAGATGTAGCTATCTACTTAGGAATTTAATTAAATAAAAGAAATTCATTATTTTTCTTATGCTGACCAAGAGAATCCACAGTACTTCGCGCTGTCCACAGACGTAACAAGGAATTTCTTTTTTTTTTCAAAGATGGAGTTGAGAACAGAATCCCTGTAGCTCCAAAGACATCAAGCGCGAAAGGATTGTGATAGGATTTTTTGGATAAAAGGTCGCCTCCAATGAGTCTTTAACAAAAGCCACCCATCGCTTTATGTATCATCGGAACAGTTATATATAAAAGAGAGAAAATGTGGTGAAGGTAGATGCCTGGACTATATCTTGTGGAGACAGGTTGAGAATAAGTAAGAGAAAGACGGCACAAGATATTCTGAAACATCCTTATAGTCACAGAGCGCAATTATCTTATTATGTAGCCAAATTCAGTTTAGATATGAAAAATACAACCACCTTTATCTTAGAAAATGTTTTTACTTTCTCTTACTCCTAGTAAGAAGAAGTATTTTAATCGTGTCAAATTTTCGATAACGAGTTTTTCACTGGAAATATCCGTTTTGAGGTCCCCTGGGTCCAAAAAAGTGGTTTTTAGCAAATGGTCTGTGTGTGTTATGTGTACTTGCACAGCATAGCTCAAAAACGAAAAACCGTTGAAAATTGAAACTTGATATTCCGTTTAGGTATCACCATGGTATCTGACACTACGTTATCTGCCGAAATTCCTCAACCAGAAGTACACTTTACTAGTTTTTTTTTTTTTTACTCTTTTAAAATTTTCTCAAAAACGGCTCCAACAATTTTCTTCAAACTTGGTATATCAAATACAAATACAACGAGCTACAACTTTTATTTGAAACATTTCACTAGGAAAATTTACTTAAGGGCACTTTTGGGGGAAGGGAGGGGTTAGGTTTCATTTAAAGTGCTATTTCAGTTCATTAGACAATTCTGCCATCTAAATAATGATGAATAGAATTAAATATGTTGTTGAAATTTCGAGTTTGAAAAAAAAATCGGATAACCAGAAGTGCGTTTACTTTACCACTTTATTAACTGATTTATTCACTTTTTTGCGATTTTCTCAAAAATGGCTCCGACGATTTTCTTTAAACTTTGTATATATACTATACATATAATGATCTACAAATTTTATTTAAAATATTTCTCTGGAAAAATTCATTTAAGGGCACTTTTTGGGGAATGGTGGGATCATATTTTTTTTCTCTAAAGTGCTATCATACTTGATTATACAATTCTATCATCCAAATAAAATTAATTAGAAATAAATGGATGGCCAAATTTCAGAGTTTTAAGAAAATTAGTAAACCGGTAGTGCGCATTTACTAAACGGTTTTTTCAATTTTTCGATGAATTTCATTAAATTTGGTACACAAACTTTTTTTCACAATATGTCAATTATAATTTTGAGAAGTGGAGTAAGAGAAAGTTTATTGAGTGTTTCACACCAGATTTCTTTCTTTTTTTTGAAATATTAGCGTTCGATAATTAGGTAACCACCAAACTTGGGTTAACTTCAAAACAGCAACTTGTTTTTTTTGTTTGTTTTTTTTTCAAACTTTTATTTACATTAATCAATAATAATCACGATTTTTGAAGCAAACAAGTGATAAAAAGTTAACTTTTTAATAAATAGCCTTCTATTAGTAGTCTATCAATAATCGTCTAGTTATCTACAATCATATATAATATATAATAAATATTTTATAGTTTTATATATATATATATAAATATAGAAAATTGTTCAATCAATATAACATAGTTATTATTGCCAGTCATGAAATAAGTGACTAATATGTATTTAAGGATGGATTATCAAAACGCTACCTAAATATGGTTTAATAAATTTGCAAGTATTAATTCAAATATAGAATGCAAGCCATGTTCTCAATGCCTTCGTTTTCTCAATCTAGTAATTTTATTAAAATCTTAGCAGTTGATCTGCATCAAAAATACTTGCAAACTTCTATTTTGATTTAGAGAGTTTGTTTTTTTGAGAAAATCCATAAACTGGCAATATTGCAGAGATGTTTTGCATGATTTATCTCCTCCAGTGCTTACTTCTGAATGTTTATGAGTTATGGACTTCAAAGTGGATGATTGCGTTTTCGAAAAAAAAAAAACGTGTACTTTTGCTAAATTTAGTTATGTTTGGAAAAATATTAATATAAATTATTGTGCTTTAGACCCCGTCAGCGACATCAATTTTGGTAGTTGAACATTAAGCTGCAATTGAACATTAATAATAAATAATTAAGCATTACTTTATATTTTGCATTTAACTGTATAACTAATGTGTCAAAAAAACATGCATTAGCTTTTTCTATAAAGGAACTACACGGAATAACGGGATAAATAATTTGAATTATTCGATAGCAAATTCAAAAGATGAAAAAGCATTCATACAATACTAATGAAGTGATTGGTTCATAATGATTTTAATCGATGAAACAGACTAATATGACTTCAATCCGTAATCATTGTGTATTCACTAATTAATATAATTTACTAGCTCAGACATCTTTTTACAATATAGCACGTTATACATAAATATTAGACACCTTGCCGAATATCTACCATAATAATTTCATAAAGATTAGCTAAAAACTCTGTGACGTTTTATGCCACGTTTTTTACACCCTTGTTTGTCTCGGAACTACTGTACCAATTCCCGAGAATACCCAATAATTGTGGTTGTGATTGGATCCGCAGAGCTGGAAAGGATCAGAGACATTTTCCGTGATAGCCTGCTTCTTTTTGTGGTCATCGACGACCGCTTTCGGGCGTTCACCCATCTTCAGGATGCGTTTGTCACACAGTGTGATAACACAGACTTGTACAGAGCGAATTCAGTTTACACACTTCTGAATCCTGAAGATGGGCGAACGCCCGAAACCGATCGATGACTACAAAAAGAAGCAGGCTAATACGGTAATGTCTCTAAAACCCAATAACGTTATTGTGTTTTCAGTTCTTTTCTGAATTTTGTCATAAGATTTGTTAGAAAAGAATCCCTACAAAATGGCGAACCCAGTGAAGAGTTAGGATACCGGGCTGCCTAAAATATATATATATATATAAAAATCTCAAAAACCAACTTTGTAAAATCACACATCCAGTTTATCGATTATTTTCAAATTTGGAATTCCAACAATGCTTTTTCTTATGTATAATAATAATAATATATTAGTAATAATAATATATTAATAATAATTATAATATTAATAATAATAATAATATATTATTGGATTTCTAATCCAATAAACCGTATTATAGAATTGCGATTTGTCTCTTTTCGAATATCCATAATTGAGTATATTTTTATATGAAAAGAATCCAGGCATCCATCTCCGTATTTTTATATTTCTTGTCGTAAACCTACTTCCAATAACTGGTTGTGAAATTCTCATTCTCCCCCATTTTGTCATGAAATAAGTCCATGCAAAGATCTTGCATATATATTTTCTTTCATTTTCACTTCCCTGTGTTGGTGTGTTGCCAATTGTTTATTTCTGGACATTTCCATTGTTTTAATTAATCAACTGTAGTGGAAGAACGAAATGGAAAAATAATAGTTTTGGAAAATAGTTTAGTAAAATAATTTTATGAAAATTAGCTAGTTCAAATAGTGTACTTTAATGATGGGGATACAGCCAGGTACTACAATCTAGGCCAATGCAAACCAAGAGACAAAGGGCAAGAAACAGTTAGGGTAAAACAATAAAACTCTCTCCAGACATACCAACATTATTTGAAGGGATTTGAACTATGAAGAGAAGACATTCTTTCAAAACAGTCTAAAACAGACATTCAAGCCAGAACACTTGCTTCAGGAATCGCACTCTTTAACTCAGTGCCAGTGATAGTGATTTGCCTTTATTCTAGATAGATATCTGATTTATTAAGATATAGTTGTGATATTGTAAAGTACTTAAATTTGCTTAGAGAATGTAATTTTATTTAGCCATCTTTGTTAAGTTTTGTGTTATATTACAGTTCATGTTTAGGGTAGGCTTATCGATAGATACACCCAAGCCTTCGAAACAGTGGCTAGTCCAATTCTTAAAAAAAGGAAAGGAAAGCATCACTATTTCGTAAAGATTTTCGACAATATTTAACATAATTTGAATTTAATTATGTTAATTAAACAATGTTTTATTAAAAAAATTATACTTGAATAATTAGTAACTTATTTTGGAGAATTTATTCAAAGTTTACAGTGTTGTAAATGAAAGATTCAACACTATATTTCTTTTAATCTTTAGGGAATAAAAACGTTTTTACACTCTGGAGATAAAAGTATAAAGTATACACTACTTCTTTTATTTATTCACTGATTTTAGTGGAACAATTGTAACATTATTCAACTTACAGAAAACTAATTAATTTTAAAGTATAATGGATACTGTAAAGCTATAAGATTTAGAAAAGTCAAAAATTTAAATAAAAGTTTTAAGCATCCCAACCAAACACCGATCATTAAGCAACGTTGTAAATCTTCAATGTCATAGAGTAATTACAGAGCTTACCTGCTTATTAAAATAAAAAAAGCACTTTTTTCAAATCTCTTAAATGTATTAATTAAGCTAAAAATCACTAGCTTTTTTTTTTTGTAATTAAAATTCCAATGCAAGGGATTAGCTCGCTCAAGTGGTAGTGTGTTGGATTAATAGGATATGATCCTTCTGACCTTTGGCTAAAACTTGTGATAGAAAGATTTCGCACTCCCCATGTAAAGTTCAGCTTGTGAGCGGTTGCTGTTAAGGCATGCCTGAAAAACTTCACGACAATGAGACCAGTGAATATGTCATGGCGATCCTTTACAGATTGGCCATATTATATTGGCCTCATACTTCTGGCCTATTTCTCCGACCACCTCCATTTCATTTACATCCATTTTTTCCTCTCTAATCTGAGTATTGGGAATTTTAATCCGAATTTCGAGTATCCAGAAACTTCTTCTCCACTATAAATCTAAATCGACCACTATTATTATCTAAACCGTGTTCTTTGTTATCTACGAAGTCTACACTATGAGTAGATCAGTCTTTTCCTTATCTTTGGATACCCATTTATTCCAATAAAAATGAATTTAATTGTCTTATAGCTTTCTCTATTTGCTTCATGACCCTGCAAACCACCATAGCAATCTATGTGGGATCCTAAATACCAAAAATGTATGGACCATGCCAGTCTTTGAGCCGTCATCTGAAATTTAATCGCTCTCATCCTGTACTCCTTTGGATTCCTGCAAGTATTTAGTTTTTTGAAAGTTAATTTTCATGCCCCATTTTGCATATACTTAATAATTGGGTATGAAAAAGAGAGAATTGGGTTTGAGAGATAAATTAACTGGAAATAATGCTGAACACTGTATAATGAGAAAATCACACAAACTGCCAGGACTTTACACGTATATAGAAATGGATAGCGAGAGATTTAGAGTTAGTGAAGAGAAATGTAGTAGTTGGTAGTTGACGCATTGTAACTGCTGTATAAACTGTTCTAAAGACTGTACCTCTGTAGAGGTAGCTCGCTGTATATATGTACCGAGTCTCCCACTCTGGTCTGGCCTAAGTAGCAAGTGAGACTCTCAATTTTTGTATCTTTCTCTGTCTGCTTTAGAACCCTCTCTTTCGGATCCTATTACATACTTCAATCGAATTTCCGAGCGTATACTGTACGTCCGTCCTCCTTCGCTTGGGTTATAGAAGAGCTGATCATTGGGCGAAAAAAAGGATTGTGAATCACAAAATCCAAAATATTACAAAATATTGATTATATAAATATAACATCAAAGAATAACAAAATTTATATATTGGATAATAGGGCGCGCAGTGGAAATACAGGCAATATTGTAAGAAATAAAAATAGAACTTGTCAGTATATATATAAAAAACTCCCACACAAAACAGAGTAAGTCTCCCTTTTCTAGTACGTATACAACACAGAATAAAAATATGGTTCTTCAAGATATTAGAAAGCACGGTAGTTCTTATTTTATCAGATTTCTTCTTTTTTTCTTTT
>JAAEAF010011297.1:0-12371 GCA_011037195.1 Triatoma infestans
ATTTTCCCAGAGAAATGTTTCCAATAAACGATGTATGTGAAATTCAAGTAAACTAGTAATTTTATGCTCTTTTTTTATGTGTAGTTGATATACCAAGTTTCAAGAAAGTCGTCGGAGTTATTTTTGAAGAAAAAAAACAAAAAAGTAAAAAAATTGGTTGAGGAATTTTGACAGATGTCCCACTGTCAGTTGCCATGGTGATACCTAAAGAGAATATCATGTTTCAAATTTCTATGGTTTTTCATGTTTGAGCTATGCTGTACATACATACACACACACACACACACACCATTTGTTAAAAACCACTTTTTTGGACTAAGGGGGCCTCAAAACGGATATTTCCGGTAAAACCTCGATATCGAAAATTTGACACGATTCCAATACTTCCTGTCTATTATTATAGTATTATTATTCCCAAAAGGGGAGGGAAGTAAACCCTACGCTATCCAAAGCCCCCTCGGGCCCATATAGCTGCCCCTAAAGAATACCTACCACTGGGACTAGAATGAAAATCCAGGCCCAGGTTTTAACCATCTAAGTTTCACAACAGACCGAACACATCGGACCAAAACCTTAAAAGGACACAGCTTAAGATCCTCTACCGACATCCTATTCCGGCCGAAGGTCCTAAACCTAATCTCCTCACAACCCAAACAATTCGTCATCAAATGCATGGGTGTTTCCTCCTCAGTTTCACAAACTCTACAAAAAGGGTCAGGCACAAGTCCCAATACTTCCTCTTACTAGGAGTAAGAAAGTAAAAAAAATCAGTTGACCGAATGTGATTTTTAATGAACAGTTATTTTTTTTCAGTTTTCTACGATTTTATTCATAAAAACATCGTAGGTTTTCAATGAAATTTCTTACACTAACAATGAATACAGAGCCTTATCATTATACATACTTGTTTTCCGGGAATGTTCATTTAAATAAGTTTTTGAGCAATGTGGAAGTTATGCTTTCAAATGCATTTAAGTGCACTTTGGGGGAGGGGTGGTGTGAGGTTGCCTCTAAAGTGCTATTTCAGTTTACTATACAATTCTATTATCTAAATAATATATTGAATTTAATATATTGCTGAAATTCCGAGTATGAAGAATATGAGAAAACCGGAAGTGCGTTGTTACTGAACAGTTTTTTTTTTTTCCTCCAGTTTTTGTAATTTTCTCCATAAAAAAAAAACATCGACGAATTTCAATAAATTTGGTATATTAACTATAAAAGATTATTGTCAATCACAATTTTGAAAACGGAAGTAAGACGAGAATGTTGTGTGTGAGTATTTTTAATTTTATGCCACATAAACAACATAAAATATTTAATTATTTATGTAATATTATTTGTTCGTTTTTCTATTTTTTTTTTTTTTTTTTTTTTTTTTTTAAAGCGTTTGCAACTTGTTTTTTTAGTATATTTTGCTGCTTTAATGTAAGTATTAAAACTGTCTGGTCAAAAAGCTAAACTTATAACTTGTTATAAAGTTACAAAAATGAATGTTATCCACTTTAGTAGCTTTCAAAACTTAGTTGAACTTTAAAAGTTAAAAGTTCCAATATTTTTTTTAACTTCTAGGGCTTATTTTTTTTTTTTCCTTAAAAAAATATCCGTATTAAAATGAAAGTTCTTGCTGTATCCTTTGTTAGAGATTTTAGGTTAGTTTCTTTACTTACTAATTACTAGTTTCCTCTTTTCTTTGGCCAACATAGTTATTTTCCAAAAAACATAGTCGTAGAAACAAAAGTAGAAAATGGAGATCAGTATAAAGTGTTTTTGTGCCTAAATAATATTAGAATTGTATTTTCGTTTTGTAAATGAAAGAAGGAACCCTGAATTTCTTATTAAAATAACAAAAAAACTACACAACATCCCCACTAACATTCCAGTAAAGGTAGAAGTTTCGTAGGTAAATAACTTTAACCTCTTTTTATTGCGCCACATGACCCTTTACCTTAAATTTATCTTTACTTTGTGGTTTCCCTTTCTTTCACAGGCGCGCAGATTATGTAGTGTTTTACAATTGTTTGAATTTATTGTTCGTTGAGCTGTCTGTTGATAAAAAAAATGGAGTTATTTCTTTGTTTGGGAACATGTTCGGTTATTCTCTAAGAAGAATTAATATATTTCGGGTGTTTATTTACTTGTTTGTTCATACATTCTCTTAATGCGCTGGGTGCCGGGAAACAAAAATATTCAAGTTAACGAAGAGGTCCCGACAGACTGGCAAAGGAGGGTGCCTCACATACACCCATTGGTCCGGAGCTTTTCTGCGGCATCTCGTACAGAACTGCCTGTGGGGAGTCATTGAAAAATGGCTAACACGGAAACATACATAGTATTGGAAAAATATTGCAGATTTTCTTGGAAGGCCCCTCAAAGACTCGCACAACCTATCTCCTCGTCACCACAAAAGTGGAGAGCTAAGGAGAATTACGGTCCTATTTACAGGGCATAGCCTTTTAAGGAAGCATTTGCATAAATATGGGTCTCTCTCTCTGCGGACCCACTTTGCAGGAAATGTGGCCAAAAGGATGAGACATCGTTTCGCCTTCTTGGAGAGTGTGTGCATTATGCTCACAGACGATTCTTGAAATTTGGCACCTACAATTTGCAGCCGAAGGTGGGATCAGAAATTTCATTCACCTCAACCCTGGCGTTTTTTTAATGATCCAAGGCTGATGTATGACGTCTTTACAGGATGCACAATGGGCCCAGCTGAGTTCTAAGTGCTGAACCTCCTTTTGGAGGCCCCGAGTTTCTAGATTAGTTTAAATTAGATTCTCTTAATGTAGGTAAGAGGAAGTATTGCGATCGGTGCCAAATACGCGAAATTGCCTTAACTTACTTGTACTTTACAGCTGGTTCATATTTGCATATTTGCACGTGAAACCCCCTGGAATAATCCTTAGTCAATGTATAAGTTCGCTACTTTGAACTAGTTCTCTTAGTTTATTTATGAAAACCACTAGATGGTTAAGATGAATTATTTTTCAACTCTGGAACTACTTAGAAACTAGACGTACATAACCCACAGTGCGATATCACATAGAGGAATACAGGGTCAGTAGGATTGAAGAGGTAAGTAGTAAATTAGTAGTAAGTAGGTGGAAAAGTGGTAGCCCACATACTTTTTCAGGAGTGAAGATTTATTGTGAACCCGAGCAAATGAGCGTTGGCATTAGCGGCCTTGGTGAAGTATTTTTAGTTTTAAGAAAAAAAAATATCTAATTCAAAGAAAACAAACATTTCTATTTATAAATCTTTAATTTTAGAACAATTTTCTAGATGTAGTTTTTTTTTTTAAATTATTAAAGTTTCAATCATGCAAGACTATCATTAAATAATAACACGCTCTTTTTAGCTTAAACTTTCATATTTCCTGGCCAGTTTTTACTTGTATGCATTCTAGGAAAACTGAATTGTAACATTTTAAAATTTTATTTTAAACTAATGAAGTTTACTTTATGGTAATGTAAGGGTGTTGTGAGATGTTGGTTGTCGATGATGAGTGATAAATAACACCTTAAGATTTGGTTAAGACATATAATTTGATATATATGTATATGACTGACTGCCAAGGACTTTACACTGTAGAGTTTAGAACTGAACTGAACTGACAGACTGACGTGGCTAAAATGATATGTGTAAATCAACAGAATGATGTCTGATGTGTAAAACTGAATTTAACAGAATGATTCCCTGACTGTTTGACTGTCTCTCTCTCTCATATATATATATATATACACTGGCCGAGACTCTCCTCTCTGTGCGAGAGGGGCTGTTTCTCTCCGCTAGAGTGGATGAGGGTGGGGGTTCACCGGGGTTCACCAAAACCCTACAGTAATGAATTAATTTCAAGCATATCCCTTTACTTGATTTTATTTCCTTGTGGTTTGTTTATACTGTTAGTAACTGTGAACTTAAAAGATGTGCAGTAGGGTCCAAAGAGAGAGATCCATAGCAGAGAGAGAGAGAGAGAGACAAAAATGACAGGACCACTCTCTCGGGCTAGTGTGGAAGAAACTGCTTAAATACAGCGTCCGGAGATATACGAGATATATATATATATATAGCAGAGTTCACTCGGCAGTCACAACGTGTCATCTACCTTACCCTTTACCACTCTACCATAGAATAGAATAGAATCGGGTGGTGGGGGGTGGGGTGGGTGAGCCTCATTCCACTGCGACCTACAAATTGAGGTCTATTGTGGATCCCCTAACCACTCTACCATACTCTATCATTTTAGTGTAAAGTCCAGGCAGTCAGTGTTACATTTTACATTATACAGTGTTCAGCCATATGTAGTTTATTAATCTGTACCAAACCATTTTCTCTCCTTCATCATACCCACTATAGATGAGATACATTTTCATAATTTTATTTATTTCAGATTCTTTTTCCATTTTCACTTTCAAAATCTCCATTAGCCGCCACTATCCTTGGTACCAAAGACTAGATGACTCTTATTTCAGGTCTCTCTGTCATTAACAAAGATCTCCAATTTTCTTAACACAGACTTTTTGACATCTCGATCCATTTTGCATTTATGGTCTTTCTCTGTTTCCCTGTTCCACTTATAAAGCGTTTCCTTTATTTTTTCTTGGCATCCTTCATTCTTCCATTCTCACAACATGGCCTAACCATCTTTTACTAGCAGCTGCTGACATTTTCATATATTCTGTTTCACTCTCGTTCAAAACCATTTTACTCTATTTTCCAAGGTCCACTTTACTTCCATTGTTTAATATAATTTGATATGTCTCTTTTGCGAGTCATTTCTGTTCTGACAAAGATGACTACGCCTTCTGCCCATTGTCTATGGTTTCCAACAGGTCTCTTTTCAATATTCTTATTTTTTTAAATAATTCTTTTGTTCACACTCTTTTTTCAAATATGCTGAAAATGTTCTTTTCTTTTTCTTATTTTTTGCCGACTTTTAAATATTTTGTTATACTAAAACTTGGTTCATACAAATAAAGCCGAATATGGCGCAATCGTCAATTATTTCATTCATCTTGTTTTACTACCCCTACTTATCTATCAGTACACATATTACGACTTATTTTTTATTGTTACATGATTTTTCATTGGCTAGTTGGCTTCTAGACAATGTTTATGGTTTTTATCAGAGACATTTTCCGTGGTAGCCTGCTTCATTTTGTGGTCATCGACCGGTTTCGGGCGTTCGCCCATCTTCAGGATGCGTTTTTCAGACAGTGTGGACAACACAGACTTGCACAGAGCAAATTTTGTTTACACACTCTGATGCTTTCCAGCTCTGCGGAACCAATACCACAACATTTATGGTTTTTGTCACCCTTTTCTCATCCATTTCCTCTGTAAATTGCAATAATAAATGTTAAACGGACTTGTAAATAAAAAAAGTAAGCAAGTTTCAAGTCATAATAATAGCAATATTATTATAAATTCGAGTTAATTGTTTTGATTTTTTATTTTATTTTGACCATAAAATAAGTAAACGGAAGTGTTTGTTCACTGAAAAAAATTATGAAATAAGTTTAATTGTTTTAAACCATCACCAAATTCCAAATCGGAGGCAATATGCTTAAGATAAAAAGCTTTATTACAAATTTACAAATATGTACAATAATATAAATAGAAGTTCCAATGTACATTGACATTATAACCTTCCTACAATGTTTGTATAGTGATTTTTGGGATAAGGCGAGGTACAATATGCAGGGAAAACCTACAGCTTTAGGATAAATATTATGAGAGGATGTGATTCAGTCTTTTATGCCTGTAATGTATGGAGGGATCGTAGGAGGAGGCTATTTCGCGGCAGAGTGGATTAAGATGACAGTCTAGAATGGAGAGGAGTTTCAGGAGACGATTTTGGATGAAGGAATTAACTTGGGGTTACTAAAGATTTTACATGAAGTAGGTCGATTTTGATGTGTCGTGGTGAATCAGTCGCAAGTTTTAGGAATTTGTTCTGGGAGGCAATTTGCACGGTTTGTGCAATTTACATCAGTGATTTTTTTTTTTTTTTTTACTATAAAAATTTTCACCTCTGGATTACATATCAGCAGCTGAAGGAACCTTAGCTTTCACACACATTAAAACACCATTTTAGTTTTAACTCTGAAGCTTGCCCAAACAAATTGATTATTCGGAAGTAGTTAAGTGAATTTCATCTTGAAATGGCAAGACTAAATGTACCTATCGCAGTAATGTTATCGCTCCATATTTATAGAAAATATAATGCAATCATTGTACCAAATACCGTTTTTATCAGTTTTAATTCATGGCAGTATAATCAAGCGCAGTCAAAATTAAATATTTTTTGAAAAATTTTCTCTTTTTTTTTTTTTCGTCTTTCTCAGTTGGCAACACTAACCAAGTTTTATTAATCATGAACGATATTTTGACTGTAAATTTATGCACTTTATGAAGAGTGATATTGAAAATTGTTGCATATAATGTGACGGCCTTATGCCAGATAAAACTTCAAAGATATCATGTAATTTTGTTACCGACCATAATTTTATCACAGGCATTATTTAATCGTAGCGTTAACAGTTTAAATGATATTTCATTTCTTATAAGTACATCCAATCATACTTATACTATTTTTATTAATGCTATCGAAAGCTTGCATACAGTCCATGAACAGGAAGTGAAGATCAGTGTCATATAACATTTCTCCATGTATTTGAGATCTGTTATATCTCTTCCATATCGGAGCCCGCTTGGACAATCTTCTAAAATTTGTTCTGTATCCACGTTGAGTCTTCTCAAAATTACATTAGAGAATGGCTTATATAGTACACAGTGCAGCATTATATCTCTATAATTTGAACACTGTTCTTAGCCACCCTTTTTAAAAATAGAGTATATCAAACTAGTATTCCATTCACTTGGCATTTATTCTTTGGTTCTTGTATCAAATATTAAATCGTAGATAGATTCTTTCTTAGATTAGATTAGATTCTTTGGGGGGATTGGCTCTTCAGCCTGCGCCACCGCGACTCCCCCTGTGGAATATCCATGTATCTATCTATCTACCTATCTATCTATTTATCTATCTATCTATTTATCTATGGATACGGATAGATAGATAGAAATTTGTATAAACGAAAGGCTAGTTCCGTAGACAGATAGCTATATATTGTTTCATCAATATACATTGTACATTGTAGATGTGCGTACAATACTTTTTGTTAAAAGAATTTTTAATTAATTCTTCTGCTACCAGCCAATTTTCTCTTGGGGCTTTATTACTTTTTTTAGGGAACAGATAATATTTTTCAAATTGCTCTCTTGAAGATTTACCAATTAAAGGTTTTTTTTTCCCCCACTAGATAGATAGATAGATAAATAGATAGATAGGTAGATAGATGGATAGATAGATAGATAGATATACCATAGGGAGAGTCGGGGTGGCGCAGGCTGAAGAGCCAATTCCCCCAAAGAATCCAACCTAATCTAAGAAAGAATCTATCTACGATTTTTATATTTGATACATGAACCAAAGAATAAATACCAATAAATGCCCCCTGTGGGTCTATTGTGGCACCCCCTAAGTTGGGGACCCTACCCCCGTCCTGTCCTTCATCGGACTGTGGAGTCTGGGGAGGTTTCCCCCGGTGGTCAATTAGAGCACCCTTTCGAGTCCTGTCTGCCTTAATAGACGAAATAGACCCGAGACGGGCCCCTCGCTGAGGCCTGTAGGCACCAGTTTTTTTTCTCCGAAGTGGCGATACCTCAGCCACACTAGCCCCTCGCACTGACATAGCACATGCAGTGCTGTTTCCTTTTCTTTCTGACAAAACCTACATGTGTTTATTTAGTCTGCAATGGCCAGTGAGAACGCCAACTGCCATCCTTATGGCCACCCAGCCTAGTTGGAGTAAGTCTGCAGTTAGCCTGGGCAAGTAGCTATAAATAAACATTTTCGCCTGCCTCTGGCCTGGGGTTTTAACCCACCCTTTGCCTTGATCGGTCGCGCATCCATGTCCTCTGATGGATGCACTCCTGAGGCATCTTGAGACACCACAGAACCGGTTCCGGTCCTATAAGTGTTCCTAGTTTTTTTTTTTTTTATTAAAAGAATTGTTTTTAATTAATTCTTCTGCTACCAGCCAATCATCTCTTGGGGCTTTATTATTTTTTCAGAGAACAGATAATATTTTTCAAATTGCTCTCTTGAAGGTTTACCAATTAAAGTTTTTTTTTTCTAATATCCAATTATTTCATTTCATTCATCATTTCTTTGTCTCTATCATTTTACTTTCTGTATTTTCATTTTAATTGAATTTAAGTGCTCTGAAAAAAATATTCTGTTCACCTTTTAATTTTTTTTTTTTTTGTCTTTCTTTTACCAGTTTTTTATCTTTGCAAACCACTTAATTTTGGCTGGTACTTTTTTCTAAAGTAGTACACTTCTTAATAGAATTTTCGTCTATCGTGTTCTAAATTTAATCTGTCCATGTTTTCTGTTTTTTGTTATTCATCATTTATTTTATTTTATTTTTTGTTGTTGACATTTTAGTCAGCCGAAAATGAGACATTATTGAGTACAGAGTATAATAAATTGGTCTCTCTCTCTCTCTCTCTTTCTGTGTGAGTGTGTTGTGTGCGAGTATGTATGGGTGGGGGTGGATGTATGCATGAATTGTATACAGTAGACCGTATGGGACCTATCTAACTATCCAAATAATGGTAATAATAAGAAAATACATGGCTAAAATTACCTGACCTAAGTGCAAATTTACTGACTTGTGAGTTTTGTTTAAACTAAAGGCCTATCACTTTTATTTGAAACTTTTCTTCGTGAAAAATTGTTTTTAGAGAATTTCTAAAGGTTTTATAGAGTTTCTCAACTTTTTCCATCAAACTGAAGCTGAAAATACTTCCAAGTAATGTCATAAGTGCGAAATGTAAGCGTATTCTTCGTAGTAGCATAATTCCACTAGAAAATGAGAAGGGAGAGGAGCTTCTTAGCTCCTTGATCGTTGAGTTGTTTCGCAAAATTCCTGCATTATATTTTTGATATTTTCTCAAACCAAGTTGCCTCTGATGTGATTCACTGCAAATATTCTTTGTAAAGTTTGCTTTCTTCTATGTCCCGTCTAGTCTCGTATCTTCCAATTTAGGCTATCTTCACTTGTTGCCCCATTTCGGAATATTCTGAGCCTTCCAAAGGGCTACCCAGCCTCTGATTGAGAACCGTTGGTTGAACATAAACTTGCATGTTCGAGAGTTTTAGGAAAAAGCGGTGGAGATTCATACGATAGAATTAGTAAACAACTATGACAGAGCTATGACGTTTGGCTTCAAAACTAAAATACCATTTCAATCAAAACATTTCCATTTACTAGATTCCTCCAAGTAATAGAACAGTATAATTTATTAAGAAATTTCCAGTATTTATATTTAGTTGTTGTGGTTAGTTCCGCAGAGCTGGAAAGCATCAGAAATATTTTACGTTATAGCCTGCTTCTTTTTGTGGGCGTTCGCCCATCATCAGAGATGCTTTTTGTCAAACAGAGTGATAACATAGATTTGCATAGAGCAAATTTAGTTGATACACTGACTGGTCTTTAAATATTTTTGTTAGGGCCTAACTAGGTTACGAGGGTATGGTACCTGAGGGGGGAAAAAACACATGTTTCGGTCTTTGAAGGGGGCATATTATATATTGTAAAGATTGTATATTGCAAAGTATTGCATAATGTAAAGAGGGGGGGAATATGCCCCTTTAACAAAAATTTGTTTTTTCCCACTCAGGTACCATCACCTTCGTCATCTAGTTACGCCCTAACAAAAACATTCAAAGACCAGTGTATCAACTAAATTTGCTCTGTGCTAATCTATGTTTCAGTGACATTTTCCGTGGTAGCCTGCTTCATTTTGTAGTCATCGACCGGTTTCGGGCGTTCGCCCATCTTCAGGATGCGTTCGTTTCAGACAGTGTGACAACACAGACTTGCAAGTAGTTCACATAATATTTTCTATATAAAAATTTATAGTATGGATTTTTCATTTACCGAATTACCGGTAAATTTTTGAAGTTTACCGAACATTTTTTTGTCAATTTACCGGTTAACCAGTAAATCGGTAAACCGGTATACAATCACTAGTAGCTACAATAGTTATTTGAGGTCGCAGTGGATTTGAACTTTGTAGTTATTCCCTCTATCGTTAGACTCTATGAAAAATGCATTTCTTGATATGGAAAGAAGGGAGGCTAAGAAGCTCGAGCTGGAGGTCAACCAGCCAAAAACCAAATATATGCATGCGATGGAATGACAATCTCGGCTTGGCGCAGTCTATATCAATAGGCGATTATAGTTTTTAAGAAGTAGATAGGTTTTACTACTTAGGTTCATCCATTACTGGAATTAATTACGTGTTAAGAGCGGAAGAGATAAGGAACAGAGTGATGGCGGCTAGTAGATTTACTTCATATTAAACCGCCATGTAAAAAGCCGGCTTGTTTCTAAAAACAAGAATATCCTATTGTACAAAACACTGATCCGCACAGTTCGGGTACGGAAAACCCACTGCATCTGGAATGACATAGTAAGTCCAAGCTGGTGTCAGGAGGATGTGGTAAAACCGTAGGGCACGTTCAGGATTTCCTTGTTCATGCCCGGGCCAGTGACCATTCTGGCCTTCAAGTAGGGGACTTGTTCCCTCTATGAAATGGTACCATGGGATCGTGAGCCAGCCCGGCGGAGTTCTGTCTCCGTGCTCACGAGCTGCGGAAAGGTTTCGTGGTGGTCGAGGATTTGCAGTGATGATGGTAGAGTCCCAATGATCTGTTTTGTGGGAGGAAGTTGGCTGGTTTGCCTTCGGGAATAGTTCCGCCTTCTTCCATTCCCTCACAACAACATGATCCGCACAGTGCTCATCTATGGGTCTGAAACATGGACCATCTCCAAGAGTGACGACAGGATCATTTCGACATTCGAAAGAAGAATTTTAAGAAAGATCTTCGGACCAGTTAGGGAGGCCCAAAGCTGGAGAAGAAGAACCAATATGGAGATATTGAACAAGTATGGATGGCGAGCCAGATGTTGTTAGAATAATTAGGCTCATTAGGCTGCAGTGTTGGGCAGGGCATCTTGCAAGGATGGCAGAATATGGGTTCCCTAGAAAGGTTTTGGAAGAAAGACTTGATTGCACGAGAAGAGTGGGCAGACCCAAACTGAGATGGGTTTGATGGTATAAGAGAGGATTCCAGAGTCCTATTGAATTTGCGGAATTGGAAAGCCGCAGCAACTGATAGAGATAACTGGCGGAGACGAATAGAGGAGGGTAAGGCTCAATAATGGGCTGTAAAGCTGCAAAGAAGAAGAATAAGAAGTCACTCCCTCTACTCTGAGTGTTTCGCATCAGATTTTCAAATGGACTTTTCATTAACTTGAGTTAAAATCATCGCTATTTTGTTCTCCTGTTTGATATCAATCTCATTATAATAACTATTTACCGTTCCTATATCTCTTTTCTGTATTTCCCGTTCAGAAATGATATTCAATGACATTTAAAGTGAATGCTCGAATATATTCATCGGCTAGCATATCAGAGAATATTATTTCTTAGTACCTCTTTCAGTTTGAATCATGAATATGAAACCTGACATGTAAATGACTTGAGCTATTCAATTGAAGTACAAGCAACTTCACTTGACTACTACTGACTGCTAAGGTTATTACTGCTATAGTAAATGTCTTCATTACCAAGCTCCTACCTTCTACCACCTATCAACATCGCAGCTTTCTCAGTTAAACATTCATTTGCCTATTCCAACAATGATATGTACACATTACAGACTATATTTCTCAAACACACATCGTCTAGAATTTCCTAATATTTTGACGTTTATTATTTTAGGTTTAAAAATCATTTTCATTCTTTATTATCAATCTAATCATACCAGACTTTTTGTAAGTCTTAATTAAAATCTTTTAAATTTACTTCTTATTACTGATTATTATCTTCCACGATGCCCTCTAATTAAATATTTATTCTTGTGTCTGCATGCGAAAAACTTCTTTCTCATTACTATAATAATAATAAATTACCTTTATTGCAAATTTTAATTAAAAACAAAAAATCATATAAACACTTCTTGTATTCACTAAATACAAATACCACTGGTTTTAACTATCGATGGAGGGGTATCAAATAATTATCTTAACATTATAGAACAAAATTTAAAAACTTTTTTTTTTTATAGAAAAATATGGTTTCATACTACAGTGAAAAACATTTAACACGAAACTGAGGGGATCGAAGTATTTTGTCGTGTTAAACGATAAAATAGCGGTTGGTTTTTGTCCCTATTTCTCTGCCATTGTACACGTAAAAAAAAAATAAGTTTATATATTAAAATCACAAAA
>JAAEAF010011298.1:0-17495 GCA_011037195.1 Triatoma infestans
TTTTTTGGACTCAGGGGACCTTAAAACGGTATTTCCGGTGAAAACTCGATATCGAAAATTTGACACGATTACAATACTTCCTCTTACTAGGAGTAAGAGAAAGTAAAAAGTAAAAAAAGAGCATAATACCAGATACTTTATCACCTGTGAAATATGGTCGTTGACAAGGAAAAGATTGTGGTGAAATCCATGGCAACGATAATGAATGACATTACTAGGAAAAACGTGAAAAACTATTGGCTGGATTAGAAAAGGGTCATTAACATTAGGTCTAAAGAAAAATAGACCTGAAAATAAAATGGAACTGGGCAGAGTGAATAAAATCTAGTGTTAGATACGAATGACTTTCTCTTACAGCCATTTTAATTGACAAATTTAAAATTAGATTATAGAATAGTTTCCTATATATTTTTTGCTTAAACTATGGGCATATTTCCAAATGTTTGTTGCATATAAGAACGGGCCCTAGTTATATCTTACAAAATACAGTCATATTACAATCTTGCAATTAAACAAAGTTTACTAGTTAACAAATAATTTATCAAACAGCCAGATTAAAACCTTGCATACTCTCGAATTGAATACTTTTGGAAGGGTAAATTGTTATTGTACCCTTACCTGAGGGGTCCGGTGTTTAGAATGGGCCTGCTCCCGTCCAGGATGTCGGTAAAATGCGACTAAATGTTAAAGGACCACGCGCCTTATGGCATCTCCCCTATTGCTCCAAAGTTCTTTCCCTTCGATGGACCCACAAATTTAGCACTAAGGGGTTAACTACTGGAATCCCTGTACTGTGGGGGCATCAGAACCATCTTCCAATCAAAAGAATATCCCATCATAATTCCATCTGCCGGTACAATATCTTTTGATATTCGCCTATAGTTTGGAGGTGTTAAACAAAATTCCCCTTCGCTTCTTTTCTTTCCCTATCCCATTTTATCCATACATTGGCAAGAAGGTGAAGAAGTCCCTGGAATTAACGAGTCAGTAGCTGGTACCACTGACTGGAACTACTTTAGAGATCATTGAAAAATTACTCATAAAATAAATCATCCCAATCATCCTCTCCAGGGGTGGTGTGAAGGGATTGAGGCACCACTCCATGTTATCCTTGGAGGGCTCATTGTGCTAACGCATACTGAACTTCTTTTGATGGAGAAGGGAGATGAAAGTGAGCTATAGAGAAGATCTCCTTAGCAGGACGCGCCGGCCTCCTTACAAAAACATTGCCAAAAAATAAACTCTTAGCAGATCATTTTTGTAGGAATTTTGACGATTTTTTTTCAAGTTTGGCGCTGGAATTCTTTAGATTGTAGTCTTTTGTTCTTCGACCGGGGATTGGAGGTTTTAATCAAACTCGTTCCCTTTTTGTCTTCTGCCTATCATTGTTATTCTATGTGTAGACGAGATAACCGTCAGGGCTCTGGCACGTTACTCATTAATGAGACAAGGCTGATGTAAGAGTGTATTCAGGGAGGACAATGGGCCCTTGAGGCCTAAGTGCATCTACTTCTTTTCGGATTCCTGAGATCTAGAATAGAATAGCATAGGCTCAAATGGCTTGCCATTTTTCTTTTAGTAGTAATAATTGTAAAAACCGATAGGGCGATTTACATTGTATAATGATGAATCGCAATGGGATAATATATTTTGTTCTAGAAATCAAAGGAATAATTTCAAACTGATATATATGATAAAAAAAATTATCAGAAAGAATTACTGATAATTAATTGTGTACCGCGAGTATACAGTGTACCACGTCAAAAAATAGAAACCCATGTTACATTAAATATAATAATTTTTCTATTTTTATTCATAACTCTCAGTATCACATAAAATACAGCTGTTCAGATTTCGTGTGATCTCTAAATTCTCATCCTAAATTAAAATTCAAATTTTAGCAGCACCCAGCATTTAAATTTATTTCTACTTAAAACAGTGAAATCTATAGTCTTGTAATTCCCAACATATAATGCACAAACTAACGATACTTACAGAACAAAAATAAACCTATATAAGTGTAGTAATATTGGGACATAAACAAACAAGTCTTGTCTAGAAAAGGTATTTTTATTTATATTATAAGCGATTATTTGACTGGCTTTAATAAATGTAATTATTGATGAACAACAATGTACGCAAATCAACCTTTTCTTTAACCTTAGCAATATGTGACAACTTACACTAAGAAAACCTCATCTCTGATTTTCCAAGTTGGCCTTCAACGGCAGCCAACTAATTGTTGGCTTAATGCTGGGCTTAATTAAAACTGGCAGAGGCTTTTACTATAATTTACCTATCATTTGAAATTATTACTTACTATCATAAAATAATTTAGATTGAAATAATTAGAAAAACAAAATTACTAAGATGGAATACCAAACGAA
Organism: Triatoma infestans; assembly: GCA_011037195.1. Classification (NCBI taxonomy): domain Eukaryota; kingdom Metazoa; phylum Arthropoda; class Insecta; order Hemiptera; family Reduviidae; genus Triatoma; species Triatoma infestans. The sequence goes on from JAAEAF010011298.1 coordinate 2,388, forward strand.
TTCTATAATTTAAACTGTAAACATGTTAAAGAAATAAAAACCAATCATTAATAAATCATAAGTGAACATAAATGATTTATTTTATATAGTGACTTTATGGGGAAATGCATTAAATCAAATAGTAAATACCAAATCTGTGTCCATCAATATTATGAAAACCTCTATAGAGACAAAGTGGACAAACGAAACATCCTGGAAATAATCTTGTAAGGTTAAGAGAAATAATCTGAGAATGAATTAGATGATAAAACTTCATTTTGGTAATAATAATACACTAAACTAACTCAATGAGAGAATCCCGAATGTGTTGATGCTGTAAATTTTTTGTTACCCTAAAAAAAAAGTAAGCCATAAATAGATTTCAAAGTTAACTTTCGTTTGTAAAACTATTTCTATAATATTTAATTACTAATATTTTTATCACAAGTAGTTATTGATGAAAATTTTAGAAGGAATGATAATTCGTACATAATAATATGATACTAACCTCAATGTTGTTTAAATTGTGAATTTCACTAAGCCTTATTTTGAATATCATTACACTTCACAACTAGGAACGAAGAATTAAATATGACTATCTAAATTCACTAAATTTAAATTCTAAAAACCAAATTGCAAGTAGAAAATCATTAAACTAAACAAGCAAAGAAATGGAAACATTTAAGGGACCGCCAATTTAAAATTGTAACCAGTAACTGGGAGGCCATTAGTATGGAGGGAAATACTTGGTGGGGATAAACTCGAGTCTAGAATTATTTTGTATAATATGTATTTAGTAATGCTAATACTGAAATATTTTTTTAGAATAGCATCTTTTGTACTTTACCTACTTATAATCTCTGTAAGGATTTGTGTATAAACACTATAGAATAACATTTAACTACCATGTTTTTTCTACGTATTAAAGGCTGATTTAAATATTGCTAAAATGTAGATTTATTATTGGATAATATTCTTCTTTCGTTAAGAGCATGTGACATTTCCTGAAAAGAATAATTTATTTCACACCAGATATTAAGGTTTAGATTATAGTTTTATATTATTAACTATTTAGAAAAACTTTTGAAGGTAGATTTGAAGTTTTATCATAATTTATTATAACAATCGTTTTGATTTTCCCCAGCAATTAGGGGCAGATACTTAGGGGAAAAACAAACACATTATTATGTCTTACGTATATACTAGATGGTTACAAAAGCTTTTGTCCATGAAATGCTGTGACTTTTGAAGTGAAATAATAACTCTTAGTTATTGGTTTTGTTTACATATTCATGTGGAAGGACTGGAAGTAGTGTAAATTCATGTGGAAGTGGTAGGAGAGGAGTGATGCACGGAAATACGATAGCATTTAAACGTTTCAAAAGTGGGTATAACCGCTTTGAATATGAGCCTTCGGCTCGAATGTGTAAAACTAGGTCTCGAAGTACTTAACGTACCTAGGGGCTTTATCAACAATGGTGATGCATCAACTCAGAAAGCTAGATGTCCGGTATTTAAAACAAAGATAAGATGATCCTCATGTATTGTCAGAGCGATATGAGTGGAAATTTCAGTTCTCCTTGAAGCTATCCTAAAAAAGTCTGAAGCGATCAAACTAGCATGTGCAGACCATTTGGCATGACGGGAAGTCACTCTCGATCAGCTGGATTTCCAGTCATATTGGAGACAAAGAAAGGCGAGTGGTATTTACAGAGGGTCCTTTCCCGCTGACTCACAGTCAAATAGCGGGTGCTTTTTTGTCAAGTATCACAAGTTTAATTGAGACATTTAAAAAAAATATGACCCAATCACTAAAAATGTTCCAACAATTTTGGAAATTAGCTCGTTCATATTGAAAAACTGCTGATCCCTGATTGGAAGGTGCGGGGGCTTTATAAACTATCATTATATTTGCTTAAGAATCTTGACTTCTAATGCTTACCGATTTTTTGCCATCTGTTTATAAAAATGTTCCAAAGGAAATAATTATTGTTTAAATATATAAAAAAAAAAGAACTCTTCAGGAAATTAGATTAATGAATTTAGCGGAAGAAATATATTATTATTACGTTTAAAAATAATCACCGGAAGTATTCTTGTGAATATGAAGAAATAGGATGTTAGAGATAAATTCATTTACTATCTCTCTAAAAATATTGGTTAAATTACTAAACTTCTTTATTCAGCAACGGAAATTTGTTATCATCCAATGCGTCCCGATTTCCTAAAGGTGATTTCTTTTTTTTACTTTCCGTTACTCCTAGTAAAAGCAAATATAAACTTCTTTTTGTCAGATTTCCAAAATTGAGTTTTTACCAGAAATATATTTTTCGAGATTCTCTGATTATGAAAAAAATGTTTCTGGCGAATGGTTTTTGGAGTGTATGTGTGTGTGTGTGAACAAAAAAATCGCCAGAAAACTCAAAATTGGTATTCTATTTAGGTATCAGCACCGTATCTATCTGACATGAAGGTTTCGGACAAAATCCATCACAACCAGAAGAGCGAATTTATTTTTTTTTATTTTTTATTTTTAGTTTTTCGTAATTTTCTCTAAAATGGCTGTAATGATTTTCTTAAAACTTCGTATATTATCTCCATACATAAATTAGCATAACCTTATTAGTTTTGTTAATTTTTTAATGGTGGAAAATTAATTTTTTTGGGAGTTTTGAGGAGAACAGTAGCGTTTTGCTTTTCTCCTCTAAAGTACTAACTACTTCAGCGTAATATATTGTTTTCATTACCGCATAATATTAATACATATTAGAAACATTAATAGAATTCTAAATTTGAAGAAAATCGGTTTACCGGAAGTGGTTTTACAGAGCAGGTTTTTGATATTTTTTTTTTTTAATTTCTTGAAAACGTAAAAACGATTTTCTTTAAACTTGGACTGCTCTCTGCATAGATTGGAACGTATCAATTTTATTGAAAAAATTTTTTGAATAAATATTGGAGGTCGGCCACTTAGTTAAAATTTAAATTTGCACAAGATTTCTTAGTTTTGATGTAGAATGTTCCACATAAGGCTGTTCAGGTATACAAGTAATGAATTTAAACATGGTCGTACGTCAATTGAAGAAAACTTTGAATTTTGAAAATATTGAATGTTTGCAAACCCAGATGTATGATATAGTTAAACTTTTAGAAATAAAACAGGAAACAAATTTTTATAAATAGAGCGCTAAATTATAACTATAATGCAATATACAATAAATTGAATTTTAATAATATACCCTCGTATTTAGAAAACTATTCAATAAATATTGTTTCATCTTTGTTTAAAACAAGCGGGGGGTTACTAAATTTAAATTATCAACCCTGGGTTGAATCTAGAATTTATGAATGCTCTCTGTGTAACCGAAAGAAAATAGAAGACGTTTTCCATTTCATAGGACGTTGCCCAGTGTTGTCAGAGTTTCGAAGACGGTTTCTAAGTAGATCATTCTTAGATACTCAAAAATGTTTGGATTTTTTAAATGGCAAAGATTGGGTTGCTTTATATAAATAAGTAAGGCTGGCCATGCCGTTGTAGAGATGAATTAATAAAAGAATTTAATTTTAATTAATCAAAAGAGATTATTTTGTTTTTATTGATTTTTAGGTACATAGGTAATATATCCTTTAAAGTTATGTTTATTATTCTTTAGTTTAGAATGTAATTAATGTTTTGTTCGTAATATATTCGCATTATTTGTAAACTTTCTTATTTTAACTCTTATTTTTGAAACATTTGTTTAGTATAAAGAAATTACAATATTTTGTTTATTTATATAGATATTATTAGAAAGGCAAACTCGGCAGACGGTATTATATACCATTGCTTTGATGTATTGGATTGTTTTGTTTAGTTTTAAAAGAATTCTTATATGATTTAATTTCAATAAACATCTTCATCCATCCATCCGTACATCAATTGAAGATGATCCACGTGAGAAGGACGGCCAAAAACTGCAACTACTAAAGAAAATATTGAGAAGATCCACAATATGGTTCTAGATGATCGACGATTAAAGGTGTATGAGATAGCTAAGGCTGTAGGCATCTCAAAAGAAAGGGTACCGCACATTTTACACGGAGAACTCAATATGAGAAAGCTTTGTGCAAGATTGGTGCTGCATTTGTTAAATGCTGGTGACAAACAAATTAGGTGCCCATTTTAAGAAGAATCCAACTGATTTTCTGCGCTTATTTGTTATGATTGATGTAACGTGGTTTCACCACTTTACACCTGGAGTTAAAACTACAGTCCAAGCAGTGGGTAGAAGCCGGTGGCTCTGCACTGAAGAAAGCAAAGATAATTGCATCTACTTGAATGGTTATGGCTGGTGATTTTTGGGATTCCAAAGGGATTCTTTTAAATACTACCTGCCAAGGGGTCAAACAATTAAAGGGAATACTGTGCAAATCTTAGATAAAAAAAATTAGAGAGAAAATTGCTGGTTTGTAAAAAAAAAAAAAAATCCTCTTTCACCAGAACAATGTACAAAGGCGCTTTGGCAATGGGAAGGAAAATTGAGGGATTTGAAATATGAATTTTTGGAACATCCTCCCTATTCGCCAGATTTGGCTCCATGTTCCTTTCCTCTATTCCCAAACCATAAGAAATTTGTGGCTGGAAAATGTTTTGTGTCAAATGAAGAGGTGATAGCAGCGGTAAATGGATATTTTGAAGACCTTCTAGAATTGCACTTTAGGGACGGAATCCAGTTATTGGAAGCACGTTGGACAAAGCATATTGAACTAAAGGGAAGAGACTACATTGAGAAATAAATGCATTTTTAAAATTAAAAAAAAAAACTTATTTTCACTACCAGGCCGAGAACATTTCACCTTGCCCACTTAATATTGAAGTAACGGTAGCAGATTTTTTTTTTAACAAAAAGGTTTAAGTTTCAACGAACATAAATTCTATTTAGACCGTGTAGGATTGACAAAATTTTATATTTAAAGAATCATATAATTAAGGAAGAGTGTTGGAAATATAATTTATTTAACGCATGTAATAATACATTAATCATATGTAACAGAAGAGATTCCTTTTGTGTTCAGTTTTATAATTTGTAAAATTGAATAAAATTAAAATTAAAATAAGTTATTTAAGTTGATATTCCTTGTTTCTCATTCAAAAATTAATAAAAGAAGGAAATACTTTCCTAGGATCTTCCAAAATGCTAGGATTTCTTACAGCGATAAACTTGAAAGGAATGCTGAGAGTTCTCGACCTTACTTCATTAGAGGGCACAACTGACAGACCTCTTTTGCTCGCAGTTATTCGTTTCATAATACCAACTTGTAAAAAAATCTGGTGTGAAACACTCATACAACTTTCTCTTACTCCTGTTCACAAAATTATAACAAACAAATTTTATGGTTTTTGCACCAAATTTAATGAAATTTGTGAAAACTGAAAAAAACTATTCAGTAAAAGCGCACTTCTGGTTTACGATTTCCTTCAAACTCGGAATTTTGGCCATCTATTTATTTCTAATTAATTTCATTTGAATGATAGAGTTGTTGACGTTTCGAGTTCATGATACCACTTTAGAGGAAGCTGTAATCCTAACCCTCTCCTAAAAGTGCCCTTAAATGAATTTTTCCAGAGAAATGTTTTATATAAAAGTTGTAGATCTTTGTATGTTTAGTTTATATGTGTAGTTTTAAGAAAATCGTCGCGGCCTTTTTTGAGAAAATCGCGAAAAAGTGAAAAATCATTTAGTAAAGTGTTAAAACAAAAGCACTTCCGGTTATCCGATTTTCCTCAAATTCGGAATTTCAACAACATATTTAATTCTATTTAACATTATTTAAATGACCGAATTGTGTAATAAACTAAAATAGCACTTTAGAGGTTAACCTAACCCCACTCCTCCCCCAAAAGTGCCCTTAAATGAATTTTCCCAGAGAAATGTTACAAATAAAAGTTGTAGCTGTTTGTATGTGTAGTTGATATACCATGTTTAAAGAAAATCATCGGAGCCATTTTTGAGAAAAAAGCAAAAAAGTAAAAAAAAAAACAACTAGTAAAGTGGTACTTCCGGTTGAGGAATTTTGACAGATAACGCACAGTCAGATCGCATGGTGATACCTAAACGGAATATCAAGTTTCAGCTTTCTATGGTTTTTCGTTTTTGAGCTATGCTGTTCACATACACACAAACACACAGACCATTTGCTAAAAACCACTTTTTTGGACTCAGGGGACCTCAAAACGGATATTTCCGGTAAAAAGTCGATATCGAAAATTTGACAAGATTCCAATACTATCCTCTTACTAGGAGTAAGTGAAAGTAAAAAAATCCGGTGTAAAACGCTACAAGATTGTCCTTTATTCCATTTAAAATGATTTAATTAACGCATTTTCTTTAAAATTGCCTCGTTTACAATGTTTACTTGGAGTTGCCAAAAAAAAAAAAAAAAAACGGAAGTAAGGTTTATACTTATATATATTTGAGCGGACTTGTGTAGAGCATCCTCAATCAAAACCAAAGTTTATTGCAGTTAAAATTTTAAATACAACTGACAGACTACAAAACCTCAAAAAATCAAGTTTTTTCGAAATTATTTTACGAATAAAAATGATTCCTGAGCAGTTATTTTTTATCTGAGCAGTGAGTATTCTCAATTTGAAGGAAATCGTTGCAATCATTTTCGAGAAAATTCCAAAACCTATTCGTAAGGTTGCACTTCCGTTTGATCGATTTTATTTAAATTGGGAATTATATCAACGTATACGTTTTTTTTTTCGTTTTTGAGATAATTTCGTTCTTATCACACACAAAGCACATACACATTCATATAAAGAAAGAAAGAGAGAGAGAAAGTGAAAGGAAGTGAGAAGAAAACGCTAAAAACATGTTTTTCGTATTGAAGAAACCTCAAAACAAAATTATTTCCGGTGTAACCTCGATTTCGAAAATTTGAAGCTAACGCAATACTTCCTACAAAAAAAATTTGAAAAACATATTTTGAATAGATCAGAAATCATTAGACTAGTAGGTGGGGAAAGTGAAATGTTATTGGTGTGTTGAGTTGTTGTAGTGTAGTGGTAGCTTGTGTAGCTCGAGGAGTTTAGTAAAAGGGCTTGTAAGTTTTAAGAGAGAGAAGTAATAAGAATAATTAAGAAAACACTGGTAGATTAAATTAAATATATTCTTTAAAGATATTTAAATGCTATTCAATAACACAGTAATATGCTTATTAATTTACTGCAATTAGTTGGAATAAACTCTTATGTTATAACTTAAACTGCCACTGGTTTTAAGAGAGCGAAAAACAAGTTACTGTGTAGTGAAAGAACGAAATAGAAAAATATTAGTTTAGAGTTTCGAATATTTTATAGTATCCAAAATAGTATCTTTTTAATATTTTATAATTATCTTAGTACTGTGAATTTAACTTCAAAAAGAGTGTATTTTAGTGTCAGGTACTGTAAATTGGGGTCATTGCTAGTAGGGAAACAAAGGCACAAAATTAATACAATGCGACTTAGCCAACTGCTTTGTTAGAGAGCATTCCTTAGAAGAGTCAGACTTCTGCCTTCAAACAAGACAGTGGTATTCTGCTTCCAAAGCCAGAACAGAACACTTCAGGAATCGTTCTCTTAGTATCAGTGCCAGTTTCACAATATATTAAATAAGTTTATAATATCAAATAACTTGTAGTTATTATTTTAACAGAATATAATTAAACAGTGGTGACTTCTTAATTATTCTTAATACTTCTATCTTTTCCTCAAACATACTTACAAGCCCTAATACGAAACCGCTCGTGCTACTTACTACAAATACAGCATCACACCATAACATTACAACTGCTTGAATGTCTGTTTTAGACTGTTGAAGGAATGTCTCCTCACTATAGTTCAAATCCTTTCAAATAATGCTGGTATATCTGGAGGGAGTTTTATTGTTTTACCCTAACTGTTTCTTGCCCTTTGTCTCTTGGTTTGCATTGACCTAGATTGTAGTACCTGGCTCTATCCCCATCACTAAAATACACTATTTGAACTAGCTAATTTTTACAATTATTTTACTAAACTTTTTTTCCAAAACTGTTATTTTTCCATTTCGTTCTTCCACTGCAAAAGTAATGGCTAAGTGGTTAGCTTACTGGACTCGCACGCGGAGGACTTGGGTTCAAGTCGAGTTGTGCTACCCTTAGATTTTTTTATTCCTAGGAGCCTCTACAGCTCCTCTATGCGGTGATGGCCAATGTTGTCTGAATGGAGTGAACACTGTCCGATGGCCGGCAGTGCATTGAGAAGGCTCAGAGCGTAAATCACCATAGATGCTGACGCGTCTTAAATTAAAGAAAAAAATTAGAATAGTCAGAAAATCCTTAAAAGATGCTTATTAACCAGTAATTCTCTTCTTTGTGCGAAATTTGTCCGCTTTTTATAGTACACGTTAGCATTCTAACCCCTAACCTAGGGCAAGTGAATTAGCATTTTCGGGAGAGGGATTTTGGCGCTACAAGACTAGAACACCTAACTAATATCTACCACCTCAAACAGTCATACACTGTTCACAGAAACTGCAGAATTAGTTAATGGGTTGTTAAGTTTAGCTCAGCCACATGCAAACTTTTTAGTTCACTATCAAGATGTTATTATTATTAGATTATTCAAGAAAGGGGAGGGCGAAACCCTACGCTATCCGAAGCCTCTCTGGGCCCATACAGCTACCCCTAAAGAATAACAACTACTGGGTCTGGAACAAAAGTCCAGGCCTAGGTTTTATCCATCTAAGTTTTACCATAGACCGAACAAATCGGACCAAAACCTTAAAAGGATATAGCTTAAGATCCTCTTCCGATATCCTATTCCGGCCGAAGGCCCTAAACCTAATCTCCTCACAACCCGAACAATCCGGTCATTAGATGCATGGGTGTTTCCTCCTCCGTCTCAAAACTCTACAAAAGGGGTCAGGCATGAGTCCCATTGTATAGAGATGTCTTCTTAAACCCCAATGCCCATTGAGAAAGCCAACCAGATGCCTGAGAGAGGTCCGTGAAATCACGATGTACTAAGTTTCATCTACATATCCAATGCATTTTCAGACAATCTGTTTTCCAATTTATTCAGAAAAAAAAAGTACAATTAAGTCATATTAAACATTCTAGTCGCATTAGATTTGACATTTATAGTGGAATAAATAACTCTCGATTCAAGTATTTTATTACAGAAAGCACTGGCAATGTTTCAGGTTGCCGAAATAGCAAAGTTCGTGTCCACTCGGCCACGCCCACATATACGAATCCGATGAATCAGCTACAAATTTTAAGTACCTAGCAGTAACCTCCTGCAGCTTGTATCTCGCACTCAACAAGATCTTCCAAAAAAAATAATATCGTAGCCGGGCAATATCAGTGGCTTAATTCACATACTCTCAAAGGGTTTTAATAAGTAACAGAAAAAAAAAATTAAATGGTTTTCATTCAGCTCTCTGTCAAGAAGACCTGTTTTACAGACCAGAAAGTGTTCTAACTAGCCAACGTTACAATCATCGCACTTCGCTCAGCTATATTATCTCCATATTCTCTTTTTCTTCACACTAGTAACAAGTGTGTGTGACATTTTAATATCACGTGCCAACATTTTACACATTTCACGCTCCAACCATTCACACATTGCTGCAGTTGGATGAACTCATAATTCAGCTTTATAAATTCAATTAATGAAAACAATATTAAGAGGCAAAAAACAAAAACAATTTTTAACATCATTTCTGGCTGACTAGTGCTTGGAATGGAATAAATAATAGATAAACTGTAAAAATCTCTAAATATGAAAGTCATATTCAGTGTATATAAGAATATGAATTTAGCACAGCAAACCAAGAATATCATTTCTGTGTGCTGTTTGAATAATTTTTTTTTTTGCTCTGCACTACCCATTCCATCTTCCGGCATGATTTAAAACATCTTGGAGGTAAGCCAAGATTTGTGTTTATAGTATTTACAAGAAGGAAGCTATGATGTATTCATGTAAATAATCTAGTGAAGGTGACCTTAATGTTTATTACTTATATTTTATTTTGAAAAAAATATTATCACAATAAGCACACAAAGCATTTTTTTTAGCGAGCTTCATATTTTTCGTACAGCATCACTTTTATTGTGTATGTATTTATTGGTAAAGTATATCTAATATTAATATTTAGTAATCACATAATTAGTTTCATATTATTGCTGAAAGAGGAAGCATTGTCAAAGTGTCTAATTTGCTAAATTGATTTTTTTAACGGAAATACAATTTTTGAGATCCTATAGTATCAATGGTAAATGTATCTGTGAACAAACTTGATACTTGATTTACGCACAAACATCGCATCCGATACGAAGTTTTCCCCCCAATCCATCAACCGGAAGTGCGCATTTATGGCATTTTTTTTTCAGTTTTGTTTTTTTTTCTCGCAAATGGATCTAACGATGTGCGCATTCGTAAATTACACATTACTCAAGTAAATGACTATTAGTTTCAGAGGCATTTTCCGTGATAGCCTGCTTCATTTTGTGGTCATCGACTGGTTTCGGGTCATCTTCAGGATGCGAACTTGCACAGAGCAAATTCAGTTTATACACATTTTATTTTGAAAAAAATATTATCACAATACGCACAGAAAGCATTTTCAGCGAGCTTCAAATTTTATTAAATTAGATATACTTTAACCAATAAAATACAGGCACAATAAAAACGATGCTGTACGAAAATATGAAACTCGTTAAAAAAGCTTTGTATGCTTATTGTGGTAATATTTTTTTCAAAATAAAATGTGCGTAAACTGAGTGTGAACGGAGTGTGTAAAATGAATTTGGTCTGTAAATATTTTTATTTGTCTGTGGGGAGGGACCAAACCCTACGCTATCCAAATCCTCACTGGGCCCATATAGCTACCCTAAGAAAAACAACAACAAACCGGGTCTAGAACAAAAATCCAGACCCGGATCTAATCCATCTAAGATTCACCGCAGTCCGAATAAATCGGGCAATAATCTTAAGCGGAAATAGTCTAAGCTCTTCCACAGACATCCTTTTCCGACCAGAGGTCCTGAACCTAATTTCCTCACAGCCCAGGCAACCAGTCATAAGATGAATGGGTGTTTCCCCCTCTGTCTCACAGACTCTACAAAATGGAACCGGCATGAGCCCCCTTATGTAGAGATGTCTCCTTAAACCACAATGTCCATTAAGAGATACAACCAGATGCCTGTGAGAGTTCCGTGAAAAACACAGCAACGTCTCACTAATGGCCTTGTCCGGACCCCTGATGAGCATTTTGACTGCCGAAAACCAACTGAGCTCATCCATAAGGATGAATGCTGTGAAGCTGTCCATGTCTAGAAGCCTGACAGACACGTGCCAGAAGACACGACAACAGCAGGCTCGGGACCAATGAAAGGAAGAGAGGCGCCTAATTTGGCAAACCTATACACCTCCTCATTCCCGAAAATTCCCATGTGACCTGGCATCCAGACTAGAAGCACATCCTTCAGAGAAGAAAGCGCTCGCAGTCTTTTAGTACATTCTAACACCAACCTGGAAATGAAGACACATGGATTCAGCGCCTTAAGCGCAGCCTGGCTGTCCGAGCAGATACAAACACCTTTTAAGTTAGTGTTACGTACCCTCTCATCCAAGACAAAACAAAGAATAGCATAAACTCAGTCTGGAAGACTGTGGTCCATTCACCAAGAGATACTGCCACATGATCTCCGGTCTCAAAAAAGACCGCAGCTCCAGACCTACCATCCATTCTGGAACCGACTGTGTACCACCGGAAGTAATTATCAGGTATCACACCAGACCGACCCAATCTTGACCAATCTTCCCTAGAGAGTAATCTGACACTGTAAGAATGCTCGAAAACAAAAGTCTTCAAGATCCTATCAGAGGGAAAACCTGTAACAGATACCTTCAAAAGCATCTCGCGATGAATGGTAGAGTGACCATATCGCTTACAGAATTTGCTCTATGCTGTCATGGGTGAAGATGTGCGAACGCCCGAAACCGGTCGATGACCACAAAATGAAGCACGTTATCATGGAAAATGTCTAAATGTCTTTGATGCTTTCCAGCTCTGCGGAACCACAACGACTATTAGTTTCATTTATAAAATTTTTCCCCGGAAAATTGATTTTTGAAGCGTTATTAAGTACAATGCATGGTTCCCTCACATTTATAACAATAATTTACCGTTAAATGCATTACTAAAAAATTCCAAATTTAAAGAAAATTGGTTAACCAGAAGCGAATGGATTAGTGGAATATTCTTGTAATAAACGGCTCCAATGATTTTCTTTATACCTAGAATCCTAGCTGCATAAATTTAAATAGTTGAAGCCTAGGTTTACTACAAAACGAGTTCGAACAAGTTCATGCAATTATACAAACAGGATGTCTGTAGCAATGCATCGCATGGACGTGACAGTGGATAATTTGTTACCTAACAGGGAAGCTTAGGTAACTAAATTACCCCCCAAAAACTAAATTTTCCCGGGCAAATTTCAAATAAAAGTGATACATAGTTTACGAAGTTTAAAGGAAATAGTTTCGAGAGAAAATCTTGGAAAACGGAAGAAAAAAGAGAACATTCAGTTTGAATTGAACTTCCGGTTGATGGATTTTGCCCGTGACCGACTTGCCTAATGCGGTGGTTAGTATTTAAAAAAGGAATATAAACTTTGAGCTTACTGCGATTTGGCGTTTTTTTAGATATTCTGTTCACTCACGTACACACACACACACACACACACACACCGTTCACCGTTCACGAAAGTGGACCTCAAACATATATTCCCGACGGTGAAAACTCAATTTTGGAAATCTGACACGATCGCAATACTTCCTTTTACTAAATAGTAAGAGCAAGTAAAATTTTATATATTATCCATTATAGTTGCTTATGAATCTAGACATCTATTCCTTACCGATTTTTGGTATCTGTTTATAAAACACCTGAGTTGTTATCCCCAGGCGGGGAGGGGGAAATACCCACCCTAGAACCCTCCAAGATTCTGAGATTCCTTCGGGAGCTCAATTTAGAGGATGTGCTTTAAATGATAGTTTAATATTCTGTAGCCAAATTTTGAAATAGGTACGAAATTACCAGTTTAATCTGCTTTAAAGTTCCCTTAAGGACCATATTATACGTTGTATATTTGATATTAGTGGTCTAACTAATTATCATCATCCTTTAATATACGAATGCAAAATTTAGCTGGCCCAGTTTATCCCTGGTAAACTGTGGCTGCATAAAATATCAGATATATTTATAGTTTTATTTAATTGTAATTGGTAATTTGTGATATTTCGCAGGGAAAATTAATTTAAGAAGAGTTTTGGGGGCTGGCAGGGCGGGATTATGTTTCCCTAATATTAATTAAAATTAAAATGTTGCTAATAAAATACTGATTTTGAAGAAAAAAATCGGTTGGTTAACCAAAAAGGCTTTCTTTCTTTTATTTTCAACCGTTTTCTCTCACTCTCCATAAAAAACATCGACGGGATTCTTTAAACTTGCTATATTAACTATAGATGCAGAGACCTATCACTTTTGACTAAAACTTTTTCCAAGAAAAGTAATTTAAAGGGGTTTTAAGGAAGGGGGGAGGTTATGCTTTCTTCGAATAAAATGTATTATAAAGTTTATAGAGTCTTCCGTTCATGTAAATTGAAGGAAACTAAACATCTAGTCAGAATTATATGGGTAGCGAATCAGTCAATTTATAATTATGTAAATTGTATTAAGCGAAAGTCGTGAGTGTTTCATACTAGATTTTGTTTAATTTTGTAGAGAATGGGAATGATAATTATAATAATTATACATTAAATGATCAATGTTGGCATGAGATTAATTAAATAAATAAAACAAATTGAAGAAAGGTTATGTGGATGGTGAAAAATATTTATTAAAGTACGAGTAATATTTTAAACCAAAACAACTGTTGAGTGTTAATAGAGAACTTACATCATGTGTAACAGCCTTAACTTAAATGAATTCCCAGCTGGAAATAAAGCCTATATGTATGAGAGCATTAAACTTTGTTTTATTTTACATAAATTGAGATAATTAACAAGAAGCAATGTGATTGTTTGCATACAAAGTTTTAGCCAATAGGTGATGTACTTTCCACTGTCCTCCAATTCTGCCAACCTAATTACAAAATACCAAAAAAATACTAAATTTCCCTAACAACAACAGATTAAAGAGAATAGAAATTGAAAGAACGCAAGAAATATAATTTATTCGAAATATTATATTCAACTATCTTGGTATTGAGGATATAATATTAACATAGACAAAAAGACAAATCTATTAGCAGCTTCTACAATTCTTCTCATTTTAACTAAGTATTAAAACTGAACACAAACTTATGTTGCAATTATAATAAATGCATAGTTAGTAAAAATTAAAATTCTCCAAAATAATTAAGTTCACTATGATTATATTATAGATTATGTCCCAGTATAACTTTTTGCATGACATTTCATCACTATCGTTCCAGTTGTTGTCATACTTTAAGATAGATATTTACCAATCACTTGCTCTTAATCCTATCAATACTGACCAAGTTTAAAAAAAATCGTTATAAAATATTTTCGTGAAAATTCCACCAAAAATTCAAAAACCTATTCTGTCAAATTGCACTTCCGGCAAACCGAATTTCTTCAATATTGGAAATCCATCAATGCTTCTAATAAGTTTTAATATTGTGTAGATGGTAAACCCATATATTATATTGAAGGTGTACTTTAGAAGAAAGCATAACACTAATGTTCCCTCAGAACCTCCAATAAATCCATTTTCCCGGGAAAATGTGCCAATAAAAGTGTGTAGATAGTATCGAAGTTAAAAATAAACAAAACATTGTGACCATTTTCGAGAAATTCATGAAAAACCGAAAGAAAAAACAAACCCGAAAATTCAGTAAAGTCGCATTTTCGGGTTTTGCCTGAAATCTTTGTGTTTGATGCGGAATTAGTGCGTTAAATGGAATTATCAAGTTTGAACTTCCAGCGACTTCTTTTTGTATTTTGAGATACTCTGTTTTCACGCACGTACGCCTACATATACAGACTATTAGCTAAAAACATATTTTTTTCGTATTCAGGGGACCTCAAAA
>JAAEAF010011299.1:0-15610 GCA_011037195.1 Triatoma infestans
TTACACTTATAATATTTTAGATAAACACATTCTAAGGACGTTAATATTGATTTTGATTCGTGAGATGGCATACAAGACTAGGGCTAAGTTTTTATAATATTTAGCTTGAAACATTTTAAGGACTGTAATATTGTTTTTGAGCCGCGAGATGGCTTCCAAGTCGTGGGCAAACATTTTATAATATCTAGCTAAAACTTTAATATTTTTTGATATTCAATACTATGTGTATTTTTATGTATTTAATTCTGTTGTCAATAAGGTAGTCATAATAAAACAATTATTTCAAAAAGAAAACTTGTTTATTTTATGTTTATCTTACAATTCAGTTCTATATAAATTATTTATTATGTTTTGTTTTTATAATTACAATGGTAAATTTCATCCAAGTCTCTAATAATATTATAATATGAGTGACCGATAAGGCTACATATGCAAGTGTCAGGTCCTACTTTACACTTTGGGTTTGACCAAACACAACCTATATAATGGAAAGGTTTATGCTTGCTTTTTCTAATATATTCTTTAGAATAATTTTCCAATTCTTTCATACGATTGTATTTGCTCATGAACTTGACTGCATCGGCTCCATCTTTTCCTAAGGTAATTTTGGAGAAATCTTGTAGAAATTGTTGGTAGAAAGGGTGTGATCTAACATAAGTCCACTCCTCCATTTCTTTTATATTGTAACAGCTTGCTAATACAAACACAACTAATCTCTTGTTGGATGTGTTGCATTAGTTTTGTGATAAAGTATATATTTCATATAATAACAGTATGGGCTTTCCTTTTTATGCAATGTACAAGGACAATCGGTTACCATATTTAAATCTAATACAAGATTACAATACACACATGCTATTGTATCTTTCTTAATATAAACAAATGCATTAAAAGCTAACACATCTCTACTAACACAGTTGTAATTATTACATCTAGTTAAAGTATTTAATGTAGCTTGAGAGTTGAAAAGATCCAATTTAAATTTGTTAATGTTTGCCCAAGAGGCCAATCTATACACATATTGAAGTGAACAAATATACTTAGTATTATTATGAAAATTACACTTAAAATGATTTACTGTGGGCAATGTTTTTATTGGGGGACACCCAAAATCTTGTAAATCATATACAGGTTTATTCAGTTTCTTTTCTAAAAATAAACACTTTTCCAATCCTTTAGAAAACAAATACGTACAACCTAAAGTGCACCTCTGTAAAATGGGGTCCAACTGTTCGTAATCTAAATCACCATCATCTTGTGCAATTCCATGATGATTGTTCATTAACCATCGGTTAGGAGCACTGGATAAGTTTGTTGTGGTGGTTGGTTCCGCAGAGCTGGAAAGCATCAGAGACATTTTCCGTGGTAGCCTGCTTCATTTTGTGGTCATCGACCGGTTTCGGGCGTTCGCCCATCTTCAGGGCGTCCTAATTGATTAAATGAAGGACGATGTCGCTTTTTGCCAGCTCCATATTTAACTTTAGCTTTCATTATATTTCCCACCAACAATGCACTGGTTTTCTCTGCGAGCGAAGAATCTTTAGCTAGGAGTCTTTTCCAAGCTTCTTGTTCCAATATTTGATCGGCTTTATGTCTTGCTTCTAAATTTTTATGTTGTGAATATGCAATATCATGAGCTTTACAAGCATCATCTAATGGATTTATACCGCTATGATTTATTCTTTGTTGTAATTTAGTTCCAGGGCCGCAAAATCTATAACCAGGGAGATGTAATTCAAAAGGAAGTTTATTGATTGCAGAGTCGATAACACCTCTTCCAACTACTCTAGCCATACTGACACTTGTCAGCATTTCATCATCTAATTTTAGATTGAATTTGGACCAACTATCCCTCACTCCGCCACTGGCGGTATCCTACTGAACTAGTTGATCACCAAATCATTTTTTTAATCAGTCTGATTGAAAACATTATACAATAAACATGAGTGACGCTCTTCATTATTCCACATCTCTTTTACAGTTTAAAGAAGTTTCAAACTGTTAGTGGGGCTAACAAAACATAATGGTGATAATTATAACGTTGTGGTGCAAATAGTAAAGAGACGTATTGGAATCAATTTAACACTCGTTCATTGGCATCATCTACAGCAGAAATTTGGTGAGATCGTTTCATATTTTGGAAGGACGAAAAATATAAATGCAGATGTGACGATGCTTATGGAAGACAGCACCCTCTCCATGTATCTTACGCATAAAAAGGGAAAAGTGTTAACACTTAAGGAAACAATAACAACAACAACACCAGATGTGATAATTAAAGAAATATATTTAAATAAAAACAAATAATGTCAATTATACATAATGCTTGGATAATTAACAATTATTTACATAATTTAATGTTAATAATAACATTGGAAAATACTATATATTTTACAGATGAAATACATAATACTGAAAATGATAATTGTGTTGATATAGATATTAACAAACATAGTAATGTATTACATGAAATACAACAATAAATGTTTTTTTTCACTATACCAAGTCTTGTTTTTTGATCCATCCTTTACTGTTCATTCCTAAATACTTTACCAACAATTTATCATGTTTTCTTTGCAGTATTTTTTCAATTAAGTAGACTTTATCATGTTTGACAGGAGATAATTCTTCACGATACCATTTACCTTGAATAATTTGGTTATTTTCATCTTGTAAAGTGTAAGTAGTTGGTTCTGTATTAAGCACACTATAAATGTAAAAAATTTCCGTAGACCAATTAGCAATATAGCCTTTGGCAAATACATTTTTAATCTTCGATATCCTAACAGCTGTGCCAACATTTAGAGTTTTCTTGCTGCTGCTGCTCGTTTGTTTTAATAAAATATTTTTCAATATACTTTTTTCATTTCCTTTATTAACTTCAACTGGTTTCATTTTAATTGCAGAGTGAATCGTATTATTGTATTCATCGACAATTGATGGTAATATATTTAAATATTTATACGAACCATTGTAATGAAACTGTTTATAAATTCTACCAATTAATGATCTATTGAATCGTTGCACTATTGATGCTTTAATCGATGAATAAGTACTATAATGATTTATGTTATGTTTTTTCATAATCTGTTGAAATTTGGAATTATAAAATTCTAAACCCCGCTACATATATATCATTGTCAATATTATAAATATCATACAAATCTTGATGATGATGTATTTCTGAAGATCTTCCAAATTTATCGATGGACATGTCCTCTGTTGTCTATTTGCACTGTTCCACTTAACTGATGTAACCATCTTCCTTCAGCTCACTTATAATTGAAATTATTTCATTTCCTAAACTATTATTTCCACTTTGTTCCGAGGCTAGACATAATTTTAATCTGTCCACCAATTCATTAGGATCGTTGGAGTATTCGTAGACTACATCATCATTTTTCATGAATCCATAGCCTTTTTTGCTAGGTGTTACTGAGGATGGAAACAATTTTGATATGATTAAATTATATTTTATCCCTCGATTAGCATTAATTGGTTTCTCTTCACTATAATGTCTTCTATGAGCGTTTGATAATAACAGAATTTCTTTGTATGATTTTAAATCGCCATCGTTATAATGTTTGGGGTTTGTTTTAAACAGTAATTCATATAACCCCTTTGTTCCCTTAAATCTATGTTTATCAATAATGAAATATTATTAGTATTTATGGAAATTTCTTTATTACCTATTGTCATTTTTCCTCCAGAATGAGTAAATTTTATACCATATTGTAAATCACGTTCTGGTTGCTTTAAATTTATATAAGATTTTACCATTTCATAATTTTCCTCCTCTTCATCATCTTCTAATTCTTCTTCTTGTTTACTTATGCTACCATCCTCGTCTTCTTCTTCTTCTTCTTGCTTAATTATGCTACCATCCTTATAATCATCTATTTTAGGTTTATTCCTAGCATGTCTACTTATTTCTTCTAAAGGTTCTATAACTGGCTTCAATTGTTTATTAATCAGACTCTCTTGTTCTTGTTCTTGATGTTTTAAAGAGTTTTAACGATGAATATTTGCGTTTTAACGATTTAACAGCTTTTACAATATTTCTTGTTGTTTTCACGCGCGTTCCATCTTGAGACTACGGAGAAATCTAAATGTCCACAATATACATGTCAAAGCTTTTACGATATCTTCCATTGTTTAACGGTTTATCCTTATCAATCACTAAAAACCCATATTTATCATCCCAACACAGACTGCATAGCTCTCTAAATTTGTTCCAACTCATATCCACGTTAACATGATCATCATAAATGTGTTTCAAGTTTAAATCATCCATTTTAAAGGCGATGATTACATTTGTATTATCGCGCAGCATATGTTTCTTGGCGTATGCATAGGTTTGTATTAGGTAGAATGTATCCACATTTTGACTATCTAAACCACAATCATCAAACACTATTACAGAATTAGGTTTAACATCTTGTGGACTAATTATATCGTCCATATCACTATATCTATAATAACCAATTTTGGGAACATGTTTCATCACTTGACTTAAATATTCATATTTTGGTTGATTTAGTGATTTACTATAAATGTATAAATTTTTAAAACGTAAGCCATTCTTTTGAATAAGTAAGGTTAATAACAAATTGGTTTTGCCACAATTACTTGGCTCACATATTAAACAACGAATGATGTTGGGGAAAAGTGCACTATGTCTAAATAAATTTCTTTTTTCCAGGTTTGAATCATTATTTAGAACGGGTAAAACTAGACGCTGTTTCTTCAATTTCATCATCACATGCGCATGCACGTACTAAACCATATTTCTAGAGGGGTGTATATATAAATGCAAGGAAACAAACTAATAGGATTTAGTTCACATTCATACACTGTATGTGTGCCCAACCATCATCATGCATCCTCTAATAATTGACTTGCAGGGATATCAAAAAAGGAAAAGTTTTGATGATGATGATACGTTTATTGTTCGCGAGATGGCCATTGCTGACACAAACTTAAGCATCTTCGGATGTTGGATGTTTAAATTGCCCAACAATGCTAACAACTTATCCAGTCAGAGGGACATTTTCCGTGGTAGCCTGCTTCATTTTGGTCATCGACCGGTTTCGGGCGTTTCGCCCATCTTCAGGATGCGTTTTTCAGACAGTGTGCCACCAGACTCGTATAGGTAACTTAGTTTACACTAACTAGTTAGTGAAACTAAGTTACTCATACGAGTCTGTGTTGGCACACTGTCTGAAAAAAACGCATCCTGAGAAGATGGGCGAACGCCCGAAACGGTCGAGACCACAAAATGAAGCAGGCTACCACGGAAAATGTCTCTGACTGGATAAGTTGTTAGCATTGTTGGGCAATTTAAACATCCAACATCCGAAGATGCTTAAGTTTGTGTCAGCAATGGCCATCTCGCGAACAATAAACGTATCATCATCATCAAAACTTTTCCTTTTTTGATATCCCTGCAAGTCAATTATTAGAGGATGCATGATGGTGGTGGCACACATACAGTGTATGAATGTGAACTAAATCCTATTAGTATGTTTCCTTGCATTTATATATACACCCCCTCTAGAAATATGGTTTAGTACGTGCATGCGCATGTGATGATGAAATTGAAGAAACAGCGTCTAGTTTTACCCGTTCTAAATAATGATTCAAACCTGGAAAAAAGAAGTTTATTTAGACATAGTGCACTTTTCCCCAACATCATTCGTTGTTTAATATGTGAGCCAAGTAATTGTGGCAAAACCAATTTGTTATTAACCTTACTTATTCAAGAGAATGGCTTACGTTTTAAAAATTTATACATTTATAGTAAATCACTAAATCAACCAAAATATGAATATTTAAGTCAAGTGATGAAACATGTTCCCAAAATTGGTTATTATAGATATAGTGAATGGATGATATAATTAGTCCACAAGATGTTAAACCTAATTCTGTAATAGTGTTTGATGATTGTGGTTTAGATAGTCAAAATGTGATTAGTGAATTCTTCACCAGAGGTAGACATCAAAATGTGGATACATTCTACCTAATACAAACCTATGCATACGCCAAGAAACATATGCTGCGCGATAATACAAATGTAATCATCGCCTTTAAAATGGATGATTTAAACTTGAAACACATTTATGATGATCATGTTAACGTGGATATGAGTTGGAACAAATTTAGAGAGCTATGCAGTCTGTGTTGGGATGATAAATATGGGTTTTTAGTGATTGGTAAGGATAAACCGTTAAATAATGGAAGATATCGTAAAAGCTTTGACATGTATATTGTGGACATTTAGATTTCTCCGTAGTCTCAAGATGGAACGCGCAGTGAAAACAACAAGAAATATTGTAAAAGCTGTTAAATCGTTAAAACGCAAATATAAAGCTTTAAAACATCAAGAACAAGAACAAGAGAGTTGATAATAAAACAATTGAAGCCGTTTAAGAACCTTATAAGAATAAGTAGACTGCTAGGAATAATCCTAAAATAGCGGATAAAGGATGGTAGCATAATTCAAGCAAGCAAGAAGAGAAGAGACGAGGATGGGTCGCATAAAGAAACCAAGAAGAAGGAATTAGAAGAGGATTGAAGAGGAGTGAAATATTGAAAATGGGAAACTTATATAAATTTAGAGAAACCAGCACGTGATTCACAATTTGATATAAAATCTCCTCTTTCTGGAAAAATGACAATAGTCATAAAGAAATTTCCATAAATAATAATGATTTCATTAGTGATAAACATAAATTTAAGGGGACAAAGGGGTTATATGAATTACTGTTTAAAACAAACCCCAAACATTATAACGATAATGATTTAAAATCATACAAAAAAATTCTGTTATCAAACGCTCATAGAAGACATTATAGTGATGAGAAAGCAATTAATACTAATCGTGGGAAAAAATATAATTTAATCATATCAAAACTGTTCCCATCCTCAGTAACACCTAGCAAAAAAGGATATGGATTCATGAAAAATGATGATGTAGTCTACGAATACTACAACGATCCTAATGAATTGGTGGACAGATTAAAATTATGTCTAGCCTCGGAACAAAGTGGAAATAATAGTTTAGGAAATGAAATAATTTCAATTATAAGTGAGCTGAAGGAAGAAGGTTACATCAGTTAAGCGGAACAGTGCAAATAGAGGACATGTCCATCGATAAATTTGGAAGATCTTCAGAAATACATCATCATCATCAAGATTTGTATGATATTTATAATATTGACAATGATATATATGTAGCGGGGTTTAGAATTTTATAATTCCAAATTTCAACAGATTATGAAAAAACATAACATAAATCATTATAGTACTTATTCATCGATTAAAGCATCAATAGTGCAACGATTCAATAGATCATTAATTGGTAGAATTTATAAACAGTTTCATTACAATGGTTCGTATAAATATTTAAATATATTACCATCAATTGTCGATGAATACAATAATACAATTCACTCTGCAATTAAAATGAAACCAGTTGAAGTTAATAAAGGAAATGAAAAAAGTATATTGAAAAATATTTTATTAAAACAAACGAGCAGCAGCAGCAAGAAAACTCTAAATGTTGGCACAGCTGTTAGGATATCGAAGATTAAAAATGTATTTGCCAAAGGCTATATTGCTAATTGGTCTACGGAAATTTTTTACATTTATAGTGTGCTTAATACAGAACCAACTACTTACACTTTACAAGATGAAAATAACCAAATTATTCAAGGTAAATGGTATCGTGAAGAATTATCTCCTGTCAAACATGATAAAGTCTATTTAATTGAAAAAATACTGCAAAGAAAACATGATAAAGTGTTGGTAAAGTATTTAGGAATGAACAG
This sequence comes from Triatoma infestans, assembly GCA_011037195.1. Taxonomy (NCBI): domain Eukaryota; kingdom Metazoa; phylum Arthropoda; class Insecta; order Hemiptera; family Reduviidae; genus Triatoma; species Triatoma infestans. Next base: position 7,830 of record JAAEAF010011299.1, read on the forward strand.
TAAAGGATGGATCAAAAAACAAGACTTGGTATAGTGAAAAAAAAACATTTATTGTTGTATTTCATGTAATACATTACTGTGTTTGTTAATATCTATATCAACACAATTATCATTTTCAGTATTATGTACTTCATCTGTAAAATACATAGTATTTTCCAATGTTATTATTAACATTAAGTTATGTAAATAATTGTTAATTATCCAAGCATTATGTATAATTGACATTATTTGGTTTTTATTTAAATATATTTCTTTAATTTATAACATCTGGTGTTGTTGTTGTTATTGTTTCCTTAAGTGTTAAGACTTTTCCCTTTTTATGCGTAAGATACATGGAGAGGGTGCTGTCTTCCATAAGCATCGTCACATCTGCATTTATATTTTTCGTCCTCCCAAAATATGAAACGATCTCACCAAATTTCTGCTGTAGATGATGCCAATGAACGAGTGTTAAATTGATTCCAATACGTCTCTTTACTATTTGCACCACAACGTTATAATTATCACCATTATGTTTTGTTAGCCCCACTAACAGTTTGAAACTTCTTTTAAACTGTAAAAGAGATGTGGAATAATGAAGAGCGTCACTCATGTTTATTGTATAATGTTTTCAATCAGACTGATTAAAAAAATGATTTGGTGATCAACTAGTTCAGTAAGATACCGCCAGTGGCGGAGTGAGGGATAGTTGGTCCAAATTCAATCTACAATTAGATGATGAAATGCTGACAAGTGTCAGTATGGCTAGAGTAGTTGGAAGAGGTGTTATCGACTCTGCAATCAATAAACTTCCTTTTGAATTACATCTCCCTGGTTATAGATTTTGCGGCCCTGGAACTAAATTACAACAAAGAATAAATCAAAGTGGTATAAATCCATTAGATGATGCTTGTAAAGCTCATGATATTGCATATTCACAACATAAAAATTTAGAAGCAAGACATAAAGCCGATCAAATATTGAAACAAGAAGCTTGGAAAAGACTCCTAGCTAAAGATTCTTCGCTCGCAGAGAAAACCAGTGCATTGTTGGTGGGAAATATAATGAAAGCTAAAGTTAAATATGGAGCTGGCAAAAGGCGACATCGTCCTTCATTTAATCAATTATTAAAAGCAGCAGCAGTTGGAAAAAAGAATAATAGCGGTGATGTGTTGAAATCGGTTAAATGTGCTTTGAAAAAAGCTAAAGATTACCTAAAAACAAAACCAAATAATATTAAAGCACCAAGAGTTATTCCATTGAGGAAGAAACCATGGGTAGGAGGCGTACTACCGCTAATTCCAATACTTGCAGGCCTGTCGGCGTTAGGTTCATTGGCTGGAGGTGCAGCAACCATAGTGAGAACAGTAAAAGACATAGATCAAGCGAAAAAAACTCTTCAAGAACAAAAAAGACACAATATGGTTATGGAAGGACAGAAGGTTGGGCAAGGACTCTACCTGAAACCGTATGGAAAAGGTTTAGGCCTTTATCTAAAACCTTACAACAGAAATTAAATCTACCAAATCGGGCACTTACAAATTATGATATAACTAAGGTTGCCAACAAATATTTACCACATTTCCGAGGCGTATTCATGAGAGATAATCTACCATCACGTCCTAGGACTCAAGAACAAGGTATAATCAATTTGGATTCTTCAAAGAATACTGGTACTCATTGGACAGCATATTCTAAAAAGGGAAATAAAGTGTTCTATTTTGATAGTTTTGGTAATTTAAAACCGCCTAAAGAATTGTTAAAGTATTAAAACAGTGTGACATCTATTATAATAGAGAACGCTATCAAAAGCGAAACCCTTGGAACTGTGGACATTTATCTTTACAGTTTCTGATGAGAGAGCAAGCGGCAAACAATGTCTAGCTATTCTTTTCTTCTATCTGGTTTTGATTCTGTATTGCATGCATCCATATTTCCACCATTGGAATTGGATGCAAATAGAAATTATAGTGTTGGACTATTACGATTAGAAACGTACAATTCAATACCAAATGTGGAGGCTGGAGTGAACAATAAATTCCATTTCAATTTCAATAATAAATCATATGTAATAGAAATACCAACTGGTACGTATGAAATTGGTGCTATTGAAAGATATCTTAGATCGCTGTTGTCGAACAAAAATAAGTCGCTTGTGTTGCATTTAACGCCAAATCACAATACGTTAAAGACTTTGCTTAAAACAACATTTGAAGTGGATTTTTCACAACCCCACAGTATTGGGCCACTATTGGGGTTCAATAAAGTGATTTTACCACCGAACAAAACACACATCTCCAACAATATTATAGATATAAATCCGGTGAATGCGATCAGTGTTGAGTGTAACATTGTAAGTGGATCATATAATAATGGAAACCCAAGTCACAGTTTACACACATTTTCACCATTAGTGGCAGCAGGTTATAAAATAGTGGAAACTCCATCACCAGTTATTTACCTACCCATTAATACAAATTATATCGACAATATCAGTGTAAGATTGGTAGATCAAGCCGGACGTTTGATATCCTTCAGAAAGGAAAGAATTACAATTTGTCTACATATAAAGGAAGGATAATGGGTATTGATTTTAACAACATTTTTTCTTCTTCTTCTTTGGGCAATAATTGTATACTTAAAGCAAAACAAGGAAAAAGTAACATCAGTGCTAAAGCAGAAAGTGAACAACAACGACGTAGACCTTTATCAATAAGCAACGTCAAGTTTTTAAAATCGATAGGATACAAAGTGCACAGATATGGATCACATATTAAACATTAATCAAGAGGTTACTTTCAACGACAATATTGAAAGCTATGAATATCATTCGTACACGCCATTTAACTCATCAGGCCTATCAAATAATGATGAAATTCGCATCACCATGTTCCAAACTGATGTGTACACATTACCAAGTGAAAGTTATCTGTTCATCGAAGGCAAGTTGGAGAAAGGCGAAGCTGAAAATGCTACTTATGCCAAACTAATAAACAATGCTTTTGCATTTCTATTTGATGAAATTAGATTTGAAATTAATTCAGTGGAAGTTGATAGTGTTAGAAATGTTGGTATGGCTAGCACATTGAAAATATATGCATGCTTTTCCCCTCTCAAATTAGAGCTTTGGAAAATGCTGGAATCGTTGACCCAAATGAGGCTAACACATCAACTATAGTTAATGCAGACCAGCGTTTCAACGTTTGTCTACCACTTAGATATCTATTAAATTTCTTTGAAGATTATAAGAAAATATTGGTAAATGTGAAACAAGAATTAATATTAAAAAGATCTAGAAGTGATTTGGATGCCCTTGTTGGTGATGCACAAACGGCTAAGGATTGCACTATTACATTGGAGAAAGTTGTTTGGAATATTCCACATATTAAGCTATCAGACCAGGCGAAACTACATATTTATAAGATTATCGAGAGTGGTAAGCCGATACCGCTAGCTTTTAGATCCTTAGAATTACATGAATATCCGAATTTACCTACAACTAATAAAATCACTTGGCATGTGAAAACATCAAATCAATTAAACAAACCAAGATATGTGATTTTAGCCTTTCAAACCGATAGAAAAGATAATATGGCACAGAACAAATCTATTTTCGATCCTGCTGATCTACGAAACGTTAAACTTTATTTGAACGATTACAAGTATCCCTACAATGATTTTCAGTTAAATTTTGAAGAGGGTAAAATTTCACCATTATTTGAAGAATATGTTAGATTTCGTCAAGAATACTATGGAATGACAAGAATCGAGTCGTTATTTGACAGAAAAGGATTTGCTCAAACACCCTTTGTGGTAATTAATTGTGCAAGACAGCCGGATAGGTTAAATACATCTGTAGTTGACATTCACATACACATTGAAACTAATAGACCAATTCCACAAAAAACAAATGCTTTTTGTTTAATAATTCATGATACGCTTATGGAATATACACCATTGAATGGTTTAGTACGTAGATATTAGTAAAATGTATTTAAAATAGCTAGAACGTAATATTATTATAATTGGTTTTTTGCTATATTAAAATATTATTTTATCATAATGTGTTATTTTTATAAGATATAATAAATTATGAGAAATGTATAAATTATAATTGGTTTTTTTGCTATATTAAAATATTATTTTATCATAATATGTTATTTTTATAAGATATAATAAATTATCGTTCTAAAATGAGTTGTTTTTTTTATCGCCCCAAGACCGGATATTCTTATTGCGTTAGTACGACTAACTCTATTACTCATCTTTGTTAAGATTGACGTTATCTTATTGTGTTAAAATTATGTCAATAAATTTTTTAATCTTATTTTTAAAATAAAAAATTATTATTATTATTATTATAGAAATGTGCGTACTACTAATGGTGTTAAAATTATGTCAAATAAATTCATAATCTTATTTTTTTAAATATAAAATTATTATGATTAATTCTTTTTTATCAGACAAAGGCGATATATAGAAACATACCTTATCGCAACAGTATATGATTCACCGACTTTATTACTTATATTTTATCTAGACACAGGATGTATTCCGCTTTGAATTCGCCGCCTCTTATCTTATTATGTGTTAAAATTATTTCAATAAAAATTATAATCTTATTTTTATATATACACACACACACACCGGATGTTCATCAGCTTTGTATTTCTAACAAGTGGGTGTTTGGTGGGGACCTCATTTAAACAGTATAAATAGTGGAGTAATGTACACTACAACTCCAGCTTTGTTCGTCTTCACAACACTCAGGGTAAGTTTAATTTCTATTTTTTCAAATCCAATTAAGTCCTATGTCTAGGAGGAGACCCTCTGATTCTCTTCGGAGCTCAGAGGAACCGACTAGTTAGCTATTCTTCTCAAATCCAATTAAGTCGTCGCACCATGTCTATGTGTAAGTGGCTAGGAGGAGACCCTCTGATTCTCTTCGGAGCTCAGGGGAACCGACTAGTTCGCTATCCAGAAGTGGATATTTTGACTAACGTGTGTAAGCTAGGGCGCTCGGCAAAGTTCCAATAGGCCCCGATAAAACGCTGCACAAGTAGGATAAATATTGTCGAATCCGCTTTGCGGTCGCTGGGTGCGGTACAATCAGGCAGGTGCATAGGATGATGGATTTTTTTTGTTTTTACATGGGCAAGTGCATAGGATGATGGACTTTTTTGTTTTTACATGTAAAAACTGTAAGTATGAAGAAATTTATAACTACATTTCAGCTAAAATAATGTCTACAAATATTTTGAAGAAGCTGTTGGAACGATCACCATCCATTATTTATAAACGTATTGGCGATTTGGAAGAAAACAAATCATATCCAATTGCAGCGTTTAAGAAGGTGGAACATACAAAGTTTGGTCCTGGTCTGGCAGCAGTGCTCCATGACCAAGAAATTCTAATAAGAGTGTTCCTTCCTAAAAGATTTGTAGAAGCGTTGAGCGATGATGATATTCGTGTCTATGAAGGTATGTAGAAAAACATAATTTTTTCTATTTTCCCCCTTAGCATGTAATATATTTTAGTTTTTATTTTAAGATGGTGATCTTGCTTTAATATATAAAGGAGCCAGGGGCAACTATAACAATATAGAATTTACCACATCACATAAACAAGGGGGTCCTTCCAGAAGCAAGAAGGCTAAAAAGTCACAAACGGACCAAGATTAAATTTTTTCTGTGTAAGTTTTTACATTATGTCATCTCTATCTTGTGATAAGGGTGGAAAGAGTTTTTCCAAACCATATAATTTAAGGAGGCATGCTTTAACATGCTTACAAAAAACATGCCCTTACTGTGGCATTATATTCCGCACATTGGTGAAATTCTTAATACACATCTCCTCGTTTTGTATTAAATACGAGGATTGCAACATAGTATTTGACAAAAAATCCCTCTTTCTAAAACATACTTGCCAAAACACACCTCATTCTTCTTCACACATTATGACAGACAATGACAAGAAAGTGTTCAATAAAAAGAAATATCGTATGTTATCGGTTCCTCTACAAGATGGCATAGTAGTTACGGCATTAAATAAATCAGCCCAAAATATTTGTATAAAAAATGTTGACAATATAAAAGACCCGTTGCTATTTCTACAAGAGATACACAACATACTTCTACATTTGTTTAGTAAAGCTAAAGAAGAGTTACTAGTTTTCAAATCATCCATTCTATTGGAATGTGTTTACAGTCGGTATAGGAATTCTGATCTTGAACAGTTTACCGATGCCAATTTTAAAACTTCCATAGAAGTTATTGACGCTAGTTGCAATTTAATTCACTACCTCCGAAGAGTTTTTGCAAAACTTGTGAGCGAGATTGAAGAATTTGAAACTAGCGGATCAAACTGGAAACTGGATTCTATTGATAGCATTGTCAATAGAATAACTAAATATCAACCTTTAGGTGGAAGAGGTTACATCGCTTTACCAATAGAAATAGCCGATAAACGGGCAATCATTAACATTTGCAATACTGATGATTTTTGCTTTAAATATGCCATCTTAAATGGGTGTTGTTTTGAAAAAAGTACATAGAATATTAAAATTTAAACATCCCCCTATACATTAAGACCTCAAATGTATAGTTTCAACATTTTCAACAAACACATAGTTAAAAAGGCAAAAGATGTTAAAAAAAGCGCTGTGAATAGAATATCATTTTCTGATTATCTAAATGTGTTAAAAAGCCAAGACCTTGTATTACATGCACATTTCAAAACTATTCAATCTAAACGACACCAATTATACACATACGAATGTAGTAAAACAAGTTTGACATGTTTTGATCAAAAACGTTTCATTTTAGATGACGGAATTCACACTTTACCATACGGACACTATCAACTCAACAAATAATTATGCACACTCTACACTACGCTATTGGCGATGATGAGAAGTATTTTCAACCGTTCTCACTTTTGGATCTATGCATGATCAACATCTGTTTAAATTTACCTAGGAGAACTGATATTTTCCTACTTGATATACCGAAAACTGTTCAGCGTAAATTATTTCATTCATTCTCTGATTATTGTATAACTACTTATAAAAAATGTAATATAGATTTGTATTGTTTTGAAAATATTGAATTTATTGCTGGTCAACCAATGCCTCTATCAGACTACATTGCCATATTGTATTGCAACCCAGATACCAGATCCTTATTATTGCAACACTTTAAAACATTCACAATAACTATTGAACTGTATTACTTTAAAAAAATAAACATTCTTTCCCATAATAACATTGACGAACTATACAATGATACCAATTCTTATTACAATTTTTGTGACAAATGTTGCAATTTGCTCAAGCCAAGCACTCCTAAAGGATTAATTTGGACATATCAACGAACTACTGTTCACACTAACAACACTAATCTTCTTTCCGATTTGATATATGATCCTTTTTTCTGGTGTTTCAATTGTATTACATGCCCATTATTTGGTGTGGAAAAACGCTTATGTGATGAGATAATGTAAATATTAGATTATGTTATTATTATGTCTTTTGTAAATAGATTACTAAAACTGTACTAGAGAAAAATAATTTCTAAGATCATTGTACTAAAAAGAATAATGTCTTGTAAAATAGAATAGTGAAAAATGTATTAAAAATAATCATAGAAAATAAACACTTATAATATGTCATTCTGCCTTTTTTTTCACCCATAATGTTATAAACATTAAAACATAAAGAAGTGAAATACATAAAACATAGTAGTACTGAATATAAAAAAGTGAAATACATAAAACATAGTAGTACTGAATATAAAGAAGTGAAA
>JAAEAF010011300.1:0-25725 GCA_011037195.1 Triatoma infestans
TTAGGAGATAATGAAGAAATGAAGTATGATTGATCTTTTTTCGTGGGTTAAAAGTGATATAAGATTTGGTGACTGGGTAGGGAGCAGTTATTAAGGTTGTACTAATATGTCGATTTCTTACTCAGTTGCTATTAGCGAACGGTGATTCCTAGTAACTATGCGAGTATATAAAGAAAAAGAGCTTTGATAAAGAAGGAAGTTTAAATTAATTTTCCTATATCAATGGTTCGCAAATATCCATGGCAAGTCTGTATTATCACATTATTTTGTATATAATGTCGTCTCTTGTTAGTAAGTGTTACTTTGGAGAATTTTCTAAGGAGTCGTTGTATTAGTTTGCAATCGTTTTGCCATCTTTTTTCGTTGAAGCGTTGTATGGGGGATTCCACATAAGTCGACGGTCTAGATAAAGTCCCAAATAACGTAAAAAATATATGTAATTGCATTTAATTTCACTAACTTTTTGAAATCATTGAATCATTTAGCAACCCCCTCACAGCATTAGTATGACGAGAGAGAGGATAGCTGTGTCATCCAAGAAAGCTGACAGTCTTAATTTGTTGATGTAAATATTTCGAAATTTTTGTAATTAGGGTTCATAATTCGGACAATTTATAAAATGATTCAGACAATGGTATTGTAATATATTGCTTCAAGTATGAACTACTACAATTTTCACTAATTTGAATGGAACAGTTAAAATTTATAATTAACCTTGTCAATAAATTCTTGGTATAAATATTTTCTACCGGCATCCTACATTTTTGGGAAATAGTTTGTTCTTATTATTTATTTATTTATTTTACTGTAATAATGCTCACATAGTCAGCAAGCAAAGCCAAAACTAGTGTTCCTTAACTAACGCCGTACCCGATTGCTAGCTAGGCTACGTGCACAGCTTGGCGGATGAACATGGTTAGGCCTTTAACAAAGCCCCTTACAATCTTGTATACCTACTGTGTTCCGTGCCACATCATCATGCTATCCACTCATCCAAAGGGATAATAAAGTTCATCCTTCTCCTTATTCAGTTCAGTGTACCACAACGCATCCTTGTAACTACTTTTACTCTTGTAACAAATTTGCATAGGTCTTGCTTCATCACTTGGGATTATTAATTTACAAGAGTTATTAGTCGAATATGTCAGTTTGAAGTCACTGAATAAGTAAAATTATTATACTATAGAATTTTAAATATTACGTATTATAAAACATAAACAAAAATAAATATATCTATATATATAAAAATGAATGTCCGTTGTACGTAATGGCAAATCTCGAGAATTAATGACTCAAATGTTGTCAAATTTATATATGTTGTTGAGGCTGAGGTATACATTGTTTTTAGTACACAAAATTTTCGATAGGTGGCGCTTTTCAGAAGATACGAAAAATCAGTTTTTTTGCATATCGTACAGTGCACGTCCGTCAATCAGTAAGACAGTCCGCTTCATAGAGTTCTGAACTTTGTTTTCAATCATTTTAACTACATGTTTCCCATCAAATCCATCAGAATTATGGGGAAACTATAAAGAATTCATGTGCGATGGGATTCTTCTGAGATTACGTGTAAGTACGAATAAGCACGAAATGCCATTCTCACCCGAAATATATAATGAAGCTTTAATTTTAATAGAAGATAAGTGTTTTGTTCATCGCCAATAAACCTCTGGTGCAGTTAGGTATGACAGCACCCAACCGATCAGCTATTGACATTATTTGCCGTGATTTGCAACGAGAAAAAAATTTTGATGTCAATGAATTGAATGCTTTTCTACAAATGAATATTCCGAAAATGACGTCACAGCAGAGGGATATTTACAATACTATTATAGCAGCTGTTCAAAATGAAAGTGGCGGACTATATTTCTTAGATGCACCACGTGGAACCGGACAAATTTTTCTGATTTCGTTGATATTGGCATATGTCCGATCACAGAAACATATTGCTTTGGCTATTGCTTCTTCTGGCATCGCAACTACTTTATTGGATGGTGGAAGAACAGCTCATTCTGCTTTAAGATCACCATTGAATATCCAAATTCAATGAAACACCAATATGTAATATTTCGAAAAATTCAGGAATGGCTGCAATTCTCAAAACATGAAAAATTATTGTATTGTATGGGACGAATGTACTGTGGCACATAAAAAGTCTTTAGAAGCACTCAATCGAACATTACAAGACTTGAGAGAATCTACTCAGGCTTTTGGTGGTTTACTTATTTTATTATCTGGTGATTTCCGTCAAACATTACCAGTTATTCCGCGTTCAACACCTGCTGAGAACTCAAAGCATGCCTGAAAGCATCTCATTTATAGGCACATGTCATCAAACTAAGTTTAACTATTAATATGCGTGTATATCTACAAAGTGACAATTCAGCAGCGCGATTCGCTCAACAGCTATCAGATGTTGGAGAAGGAAAAATACCAGTCGATAAAAAAAGAAAATGAATTACAGTTTCTATAATTTGATTGACACTTAAGAGAACCTCATTCAGTGTATTTTTCCATTTATTGAACAAAATTACAGAAATCATCAGTGCTTAGCAGAACGTACAATATTGGCTGCCAAAAATGTTGACGTAAATGACATCAACATTAAAATTCAAAATATAATGCTTGGCGAAACAATTAAATGCAAATCAATAGATACTGTTATGATTTAGTTAATTATCCCAGTGAATTTAAACTCGCTTGATTTGCCATGTTTGCCACCTCACATTCTGCATTTGAAAGTTGGGGCTCCTTCTGCGAAACATCGACCCCACCACTCTCTGCAATGGAACTGTACTTGCCGTGAAAAAATAATGAATAATGTTTTAGAAGTAACCATTTTAATTGGCAAATTCAAAGTGAAAACGTTCTACTGCCCCGCATCCTTATGGTACCTACAGAAACACCTTCGAGTTTAAACTTGTTGCAGTTTCCGTTACGGCTCGCTTTTGCCGTGACCATCAACAAAGCGCAAGGCCAGTCACTTAAAATAAGCGGAATAAATTTGGAAAACCTATGTTTTTCACAAGGTCGATTCTTGCACGCGAGTAGGCAAACCTTCCGCATTGTACAGAAAAATGCCCCAGAATACAGAAAAATAAATATTGTGTATCAATAAGCATTGCAAAAAGAAAAGTAATTTTTTCATTCGAAAAGCATTATAATCAAAATATTATTTTTAACAAAATATATGCATTTTTTCTGTAAACTGTATTTCATTCACAATTTTTGTATTATAAAAAATTTTTTTTTTCAATTCACTCTTATTATTTTTCATTTCAATAAATATTTTCTAATAAAGTAAACTAACTTTTTGACTTTCAAATATATATTAGGGGCCAGCAAAGCGGACCGGGTACAGCTAGTTATATATATATATATATATATCAAAATGTGTTAACCTTTGATTAACTGTATTAAAAGGAAAGCGTTTCCTATATAATACATTAATTTTAAAAATTATAAATATTGTTTAGCCTGAATTTTATAACCTTAATTACTATTATTTTTGCATTCCTAGATATCAGTATTTTTCATGTAAATTTACATTTAAATGTAATGATCATTGGAAGTAATATACATAAACCATAGCGCTGGTTCAGGTACTTGTGTACCCCTTAATGGATCACTCTCGTATATTTGAAGATACAATTGTATATTGTACGATAAAATACGCCAATAATATAAAGTCTCTATGGAATTCAATTTCCAACAATTGCATGCGTATAAATAAATAGGCCTAGAGATTAACAAAATTTTCTCATCTACTTAATATTTTTGTAAATTAACTTGGAAAAGTTAAATTTTAGAAATAGTAAAAATAATTTATAATCAATTTATAAAAGTAATCATTATAACTTTGCAAGGAAGGGAATAGCGTACTGGACCCCCACATGGAGGACCCGGGTTCGAATCCAGCTGTGTTGTCCTTAGATTTTTTTCTTCCTAGGAGCCTCTACAACTTCCGTGAAGGACAGTGTTGTCTGTAACAAAAGAACACTGTCCGGAGGCCCGCAGTGCACTAAGAAGGCTCTGGGTGCTAATGAACATAGATGTTGACGCGCCTTGAATTAAAAAAAAAAATATTATTTCTTTGCATGAAACACTTACAGTACTTTCTCTTCCTGCAGTTTATTATAAAATCAATTAAAAAGAATGACAAATTTTCTTCAAACTTGGATGAAAGATTGGCCAAAGAAAAACTCAGTATTAATGGGGTGTATAACAGCAACTAAAGAGAGTAAAGAGAAGTGAAGTGAACCCAACCACTCTCTCGGACTGGAGTGGGGAGAAACTGTATAAATACAGCGACGGACAGTTCAACATAAAGTTCAATACAGTCCAATATAGTTCACTACAGTTCATCATCCGCTAGTCACTTCGTGTCATTCTCATAGCACTCTACCTTAACCATTCTCTACTGTAAAGTCCAGGCAGAGTGTGTCTCTTTATTATTATATATAGTTAACCGGTTTAACCAAGTCTTCTTGATTCATCAACCAGACCTAAATTCTCTCCACCTAACACATCCATTATAGGTGGGACATGTTGAATATCTGGGAATTAGCAAGTAAAATTTGATTACATTTTAGTCTACAACACAGCGCATTCCAATACGCGGATCACAGGCATCCTCCTAATATCATTGAAATAACTTAACATCTCAGATTCCTCAGAATCAATTATTTTTATCTCTCACGGAAAATTGTTATGAATTATTTCGAAGAAAATGCCAAAAACAAAACTCAGGAATTTATTCTATAAAGCTGCATATTCTGTTAACCCATTTTCTTCAAATTTGAAATTTGTAACAATACTTTGATATATGTATATCTTCATATTGATACCATGGCAATATAATATATTTCATCTAAGAGGACTTTAGAGGAATGCTTAAAACTGAAGCTTCTCCCAGAACCCCTCTTAAAAAACAACAACAATGTTAGGGATTCATGTATGTAGATAGTGTATGAAGTTTAAAGAAAATCTCGCCCGCAAGGGATATCTGTTGCAGGTAGTTACTTGGGGAGTAGCAACCCCACCAGTTAGCACAGCTCAGTACTCCATGCACTTCATTAGAACAGTTTACAATCCAGAACTTTACAGACAAGGACAAACACAGTACACAAGCTAAGGTCTCCGTCAGTTTGGCGAAAGCCATAGGTGAAGGAATGGGAAGCCCCATTCCCCTTCGCGCTGGACTAACAACGCGGAGGTTCCGGGTTCAAATCCAGCATGCTGCCTTTAGATTTTTTCTTCCTATGAGCCTCTACAGCTCAATCCGGTGATGGGCAGTGTTGTCTGTAGCTATAGAACGCTGCTTGGAGACAGGCTATGGATTCAGAAGGCTCCCGGGGCACAATATCTTTCAGGTCGCAGTGCAACAATCTCCTTCAACAATTAACAATCTACAATCTTAAAGAAAATCTTTGGACTATTTTTGAGAACATCATGATAAACTAAAAAAAGAAATCATCAAAGAGGTGTATGTCCGGTTAATGGATTTTGACGGAAAACTTCTTGACAGATGGACAGGTTTGGTAGTATCTAAATTGAATACCAAGTTTACGCTACCTACCTATTTTCGTTGTTGACATCATATGTTCATTTGTGACAAAATAACAGTCCCGACCACCCATCACGCTTAATTTACAACTACAGCCTACAGCTATAACTCAATTTGCACATTTCAAAAGTAGGATTTTCCGCAGACAGATGGCAAAATAGAATTTATTTCTAAAAAATATTTAAACATCTTTAATAGATTTATATAAACAAAATCAAATTACAGACATAATACGATAATAATAAAAAAAATAAACAATAATTGCATTTAATGATACTTATATTTCAATCTTTATATTATTTATTTCTTTATTTATGCTTGATACAAATTATTATTATTATTATGTTAGTTGATATAGACATTCATATTTATTAATAATAATCATATTTTCTTTGTTTATTGATAAATTTATAACATATATATTATATTAAGTACATATATTAATATTAAAAAAAAAATCATTTTAGAGTGTTGTGGAAGACTCCATGTCAATTTTGTTCAAACTTAAACTTGATTGATTGATTGGATTAATCAACCTGGGAGTTGGCTGTCACACAGGTCCCAGGTATATACCTATTTTTATGGCAAGACCAGCTAAACATTTTTTTACAAACATTACAATTTTTTGAAAATTTGATTAGTTAAATTGTACAAATTTATTGCAGAATGAGAAAGTAAGTGTGAGTCATTCACACGTGATATTCTTTAATATAATTTCAATTTAATTTTAGTTTCATCAGGGATTAAATTCCTATTTTTGTAAGATCAATTATAATTAGGATAATAGTTGTGGATTGGTCAAATTAATTCGATTCTTTGATCTTCTTGTAGGTAACAACTAATAAGCTTATTTGTTAAAAATATTCTTATTGTATTATAGTCAACTACATCAAGAATTATAAGATTACTGCCACATGGATAAACCTCTTCTACAAAAGACTTTACCATCATTGCTGGCATTACAAATAAAAGTGAATATCGTTCCTCACCTAATATCTTGCACGATGAATATCCTTTAGATAGAACGTCTTTCTTACGTGGATATTGAAAAAGCAATTGATTTGGTGAAAAAAAAAAAAACAGTGTGTCTGGACAATATAGCACCCCAGCAGAACTGCTCAAATGCTGTGGCGAGCACCTATTTCAATTGGACTCCCAATCGGTGTACAAACTGCTTAGGAATTTAGCGAAATTTTACAAGAAAACAAAGCTCACCGCCAAACGTATACTTATGCAACAATTTATTCTTCAATTTCAAAATGGCTGGATGAAGGCCTAAATATTTGCCGACTCTCAATTGTAGTAATATCAGCCGTTGCCGGTAGTATAAGAAGTAGAATAGATTTGAAGAAGAATCTCTTGCTAATCTGGACTGCAGGTTGCAATTACATGCATTATACAATGAAGTAAGTAGCATCGCCTCTCCAAAGGATTTCCAGCCATTGTGGAATGTTCGGCTGATCTGGTGATTGCCTGACAATGGAAGCAGTCCAACAATGTTATCCCCATTAATAACAGCTAGCCGACTAATTTGTGCCCTACCTCTGTCGCACCGGACTTGCTGAAGACTCAACGACTATGCTGTGTGGTGCGGGTGGTATGGACCGACACCATCTTGATACAATGTATCAGGGTCTGCTTTGGAAGACAACAAGATAAATAATATTCATTTATTCAACTTAACGTAGATCAAAGACGATCTGAACTATAATGGGCAGCAAAACGTCAAATGGCTAAAAATGCCATGACTTTTAGGCGTATAAAAAAAAAAAAAAAAAAAAAAAAATGCTTTCATTTTACAAAGTACTATATCCATTGTGTTCAAACAGTAAAGAAAGAAATCACAATATTCGATCGCTCGCTTTATACCGAAAATTTTGTTATTTAATCAAAACATGGCTCAATTCGGTGACTAATTTCACTAATGAAATAAAAACTGTTTAATTGGTTAGAACACTGTTAAAACACTAAACCTTCGTTAATTGAAATTAAATGATATCTAAATATAAACACAATAATTCATAAAAATAAAAAAAATCCACATCATTAGATTTTAATTAAAAATAAAGGGGAGATTTACATACATATATTTATGTAAATTGTAAGTAACACGCCATCAGTTTATTTACATGCATCTGGCATTATTGAAAGTAACGAGCTTAACCCACATCTTTACAGTAGCAACGTATCTGCTACTTTATGCAGCTGTCATTATATTTTTGTAACTAAATTACGTAGCAACTTATTAATGTGGCATAATTAAACTAAATATATATTATGTTTAATAAAATGTTACTTCCTGCTATAGCTAGTAAGAAGAAGTACTGCGAATGTATCAGATTTTGGAAATCAAGTTTTAACCGAGACAATAATACGTTTTGAGGTACCCTGAGTCCGAAAAAATAAATTTTTAAAAAGTGGTGTATGAACACAATAGCTTAAAAACAAAAAATAGTTGGAAGTTCCAAATTTGACATACCGTTTGGGTATCACCATCGGATTCGACAGGAAGTTATCTGTCAAAAATTCCTAGCTCCAAAATACCACTTAAATGAACGTTTTTTTTGGTCGCAAATTTCTCGTTAAAGGCTCCAACGATTTCCTTTAAACTTTGTCTACCCTCATACACAAGAAATACGAAATATCACTTTGATCTGAAACAATTTTGCCGGGAATGCTTGTTCTTGCACAATCCGATGCAGGCCTCCGATCTCTGTTGGTTATAATTTTCTAGGTAGATCTTGGCCTGCCGCAAACCGAGGAGGGAGTTCCAGATTTGAGATCTCTTTGCCTCCTCCTCATTTCTAAGTTCTTCCAAGAAAAACAGGTCGCTGACCCTACAAAAAGATTCCGGTCCTGGAAGTGGGATTCCGGCCTATCTTCGCCAGGGCAACGGCCATCTCGTTCCCTTCAATGCCAACATGCCCTGACACCGCCAAAGAGTAGCTGTATTCCTTCTGCCTAGGTATATTAAGTTTACCTAGGCATTCCCAGACTATATTAGAGCTGATAACTGAAGCACTCAATGCTCTAATTGCTGCTTGGCTATCGAAAACGATTACAATATCCTGATTCCTATCTCCCCCATCGAGGTTAAATTGAACGCATCTTTCACTAGCGTATATCTCCGCCTGGCAGATACTGGAAAACTTACCTACGGGTTTTCCGAGTGCTTGATCCTTGTACCAACTACCCGCGCCAAACTCACCTCGAGGGTCTTTCGAAATTACCTTACAGGTTTTTGAGTTTTTTTTTGTATTTTTTTAAAAACCGCTATGACGATGCCCTTGAAATTTGGAATGCTACCTGTACACATATAAACTTTTCACGTTTATTTGAAACATTTTTCCAAAATAAAATTATTTATAGATTTTTTGGGGGGAAAGCTCTTGGTCTACAATATTATCACTTCTCTATCTGACTCAGTTGAGGTTGGTACTTGATATCCTACACTTATTCATATATTAGGAGAAATGTGCTAAATTTGTAGTTTAAAGAAACTTCATCATTTTATATATAAATCTATTAACAGTAGAAGAGGGAAAATCTTGAGTATACAAAACCAGATTTTTTTTTTTTTTTTTTGGACCAATAATTTTTTTTTTTCAACGTTTTTTAACTTTATTTTTAATTGTACCTATACATTTTATTCTTTCTAGGCCTACTATTTGCGTGCCTATACTATAAGGATAAATAGAATGTCTGAAACCAATAATATACAAATGGTTCCATGTACACACGCTAGTTTTAAATGGCGTGAAAATTAAACTTTGTAAAACGTAGTAGGACATTGAATGACAGGCGGACTGTCACAGTTTACTGTGTACTTCACTTCTTTCTCAGAGTTTAAACAGTAAATTTATTATTTTTAGTTTTTCCCTTTTATTTTTTTGCTGTCTGCTGATATATATTAAACTATTATGTTTTTAACAGTTCATCAAAATCATTTACTGAATATAATTGAAATTTGGTTATCTTTAAACACCTTTTACACAAATCTCATATATTGATATTGTACGAAAATTAAGAAGCGTCATTGAGAAAATTGGCCACCAAGTGCTGGACTTAATAGCTTCAATTAGCAGCCGTAAAGAGCGCATCATCGTACCACCAAGTGCACTTCAATTACGCATTAACCCCTTTTCACATTTACTGCAATTTATAGGCGTATGAGAAGCTGTCTCTATTTCCCAACAAGAGGTAAGAAAACTGGGATTAAAAATAAAAAAAACAGGAAACCTATGGGATTTAGCAAGTGCCCAGAAAAACTTAAGTCGTAAGAAGAGCTACTTTGAAGAAAATTGGTTATTTATAAAACTATGTAAACTACAGAAAGAGGAAGTCATTTCAGCGTTACACACCAGATTTTTTTTGGCTCCAAAGATTTTCCCTAAATTTAAAATACTTTAGGGAGGAAATACAATAGATTAGATTCGATTAGATTAGATTCTAACGCGGGGATTGGCTCTTCAGCCTGCGCCACCGCGACACCACATGGATCTATTGTGGCACCCCATCTAGTTGGAGGCCCTTCCCCGATCCTGTCCTTTACCGGACTGTTTGGAATTGGGGGGGGGGCTCCCAGGTGGTCAAATAAAGCACCTGCCATCAGAGCACCCTCTCAAGTCCCGCTTGCTTTAAAAGACTTAATAGGTCCGAGAGGGGCCCCGGGCTGAGGCTTGTTGGCACCAGCTTCTCCATACCAAAGAGCCGGTACCTTAGCCAGACCAGCCCCTCACACTGACACACCACGTGCAGCGCCGTCTCTTCTTCTTCCTGACAAAACCTACACAGGCTATCCGTTGCAAGGCCCATGCGATGCACGTGCTTGTTAAGTCTACAATGGCCAGTGAGAACGCCAACTGCGATCCTTATGGCCGCCCATAAGTATACTGTAATGTGATAACAAGAAGGAGTGATAACAGAAATATACAATTTTTAATTATAAAAATTATAACTAGTGGTGCCAGCCAGACGCTATTATTCAATACAATAGCTGCGGTCAGTGCACGGTCAAAGGGACCGCCCGCCAAAGAAACACCGCTTTCACAAGGGTCAACAAATCACTCAAAATACCGACCACCTGGCTACAGTCCTTTGATAACTACCATCACCTGTCGCCACACCTGTTCACCGACCTATTCAAGACCTAGGGTCAACACACGGCAATAAACAAACACTCAAGACCGACCACGTGGCTACAGTCCTTTGATAACCGCCAACACCTGTTCAAGACCTAGGGTCAACACACGGCAAGAGATGTTTGAGTGTGACCCGTAATTACAAGACTTGTCAATGTGTGGTGATGGCAATATAAGGTCTCTCTACAGGAAGTGGGGAGGACTATTCTTCAGTATTTCATCAGCGTAACATCAAGATCCTACCAGTGACATAATTCATACATCGGAGCGCGTCCCTATCTAAGTATTTAAACATATATTATTTATCAATCATTATAGTTGGTGCATTCTAGTTACAATTTAAAATCATTTCAAATTAATTGTAGTTTATCTTTTCAAACGTTTAAATTATTGTTAAAATATACATAAGTATATCTATTTTCGTAAATTCGTAATTCATATTTCAAGTAACAACTCTCTAAACATCTCTAACTAACTCCCAACTATTCATTGCATCACAACACCTCACCAAGACATCTGAACCCATTACAATACAATACAATAGATACTTTCTATTGTTTGCAATATATAATTTTGACTATAATTGGATTTAGATACATTATAAATTAACCATTATAAGTTAATTGTAATAAATGAAATAAGCTTATAAATACCCAAAAACTCTTTTACTAGATTGATTTTGAACGACACAAATGTTTAACTTACTAGCATTGATGGACAGAGGGACGTTCTGAATGATTGTATGAATGAGGCCGGTTGTTCCAGAGGGAGTTTTAGAAAGGTAATATTATTGTCTACCCCTAATGGCTTCTTGTCCCTTGGTCATGGATTAGCGTTGACCTCAGTCCCTTCACGTTACTATTCTAAACAACCTAAAATCTTTTTAATTTCATAATACTTTTATTTTCCAAAAAGTAACACATTTTTCAAAATTATTTTTTATTTTTCCTTTGCTTCTTCCATAACAATATCTAGAGAAAGATTGACCCTTTTTTAATTGTATTTAATTTTAATAAGAGAAATTCTTTATGAGTGTTTCACACTCGAAATTTGATGTTTTTTGTTTTGCTTTAAAATATAATCCTAGAAAATTTTAAATAATCTCCACTGAAGAGATAAAAGAATTTAAGAGTTCAGTAATATTTTGTAGAGCTTTCCAAGTTTTTCCTACTACTTTTTCTAGGTTTTATTCACGTTGATCTAAGCAGATGGTAAATTAAGTGTGAATAGTGAATAATGTATGAGCACCAACTTTCAAGACTAATTAAGTGATCATTGGATTTCTCTTGCTTCTCTTTTCTTGAAAAACTTAAGCTTTCTCTCAATTAACTACTTTTTCACTTCTTGCTCTTCACATTTTGTTAGCTAATTCATTGTTTCTCACCCAAACTTTCCTATTTATTTAGTTCTTCACTTGGCTTCTTCGTCTGCTTCTTCTTTTAAATATTTAATGTTATATCTGTTTTATATCCAACTAATAGACAAAGATTGTAACAATGACTTTAATCAGGTTATTCGTGAGATATACATTTATAATATATGGTTTGTGGGCGTGTGTGTAAATAGCTAATACGCCACATTTACTACTACCTAAAAAAGGGGTATCAAACTCATGTTTAACCGTCACAGTTTTTTTGTATGAATGAAAAATAATATAAGGGAAAAATAATCGCCTATTAATGTAACAATTACATTAAATATTGTTTACTTTTATTACATTGTAGTTTTGCGAGCTTTTACAACTATACAATTAGTCATACATTCATTCTTTATGGTAAGTTTTGTATAAAAAATTTAAAAAAAAAAAGTTTGCATCAATATCTAAATTTGAGTAAATGAAAATCAAAATTGTACTTTTTCACACTATTTTAATAAAATTGAAAAACATATCATAGCTTTTTTTTACTTTAAGCTTCAAAAGTGTTACAAGAAATGTTTTCTGTTTTCATGGAATCTTTTATCTTTTATAAATTGAAAAAGCTTCTACTTCGTTACACTTGAACTAATTAATTTCCAGAGTAATTAAATTTTGAATAATAAGACGTAAGATTCCAAAAATACAGTTATAATTTAGAGAAAAAAATATCCAGTTATAAAAATTTTGATGTCCACATCTTAGGCTGCTTAAGGAATAAGTATTCGTGTGAACAATAATTATTTTCGTGTATGAAAAATAAACAATACAATTTACAAATTAAGATTAAATGAGAAACCTATTTTTTTTTTTTTTCGAGGGTTCCGCACCGCGACCATTTGTTGATCTATTATACCCCCTCTGGTGCATAAGATGAGCCAGCTCATCTATAGCACCCTCTCCAGGTTTAGCTCCCTGAGGAATCTCAGGATCCTGGAAGGTTCTAGGGTAGGTATTTCTTCCTCCCCTATCTGGTCTAAACCTATACTTGAGGCAATAGGCAGGAATCAGTAGATGGCATGATCCATCGGGCGTGCGATCAGTCACACTAAGCTCGTTACAGTATATGAATTACTGAACTAAGGGCGCAAGCTATGTTCCAACCCAAAATGCTTGCAATTGAGGTTGGATCCGTAATGGTCGTGGTTTAAACAATAACTCCAATAACTACAATTATGAGTTGAGCGGGAGGAGACACGCAATATAAATAAAACCCCGGT
Organism: Triatoma infestans; assembly: GCA_011037195.1. Classification (NCBI taxonomy): domain Eukaryota; kingdom Metazoa; phylum Arthropoda; class Insecta; order Hemiptera; family Reduviidae; genus Triatoma; species Triatoma infestans. The sequence goes on from JAAEAF010011300.1 coordinate 13,342, forward strand.
GCCAGTCCGGAGCTGGAAGCGTATTGTTGGGTGTGCGAAGTTTACCAGAGCCTACTAGAGTGACTTTCCTAGCTTCTGGGAGTGGGGTTTGACCACTATGTGGGCTCACTTCAAGCGCTCGTTGAGCGTATCTCAACCTGCCCTTCAATGAGTGCCAGGTAAGCACTTGTGCCAAGGGCGTGGTCTTGCACTAATAACCTCTCCGTGGTAGTGACATCCTTCTCTCGTAAAACGACCTCGTTGCTTGCAACGGGGGGATTTGTATATTCCAAGAGGGCAGGTACAGTCCTTAAACTCCCCGAGTACCATGAAGAGAAGAGTAAACACGGGAATGAATGTCCTGTGATGGGCAGTGTTGTGTGTAGCTAGAAAACATTGTTCGGTGGCCGGCAGTGAAAATAGATCTTTCAGGTCGCAGTGCAGTAAACCCCTTTAACAGTCTAATATCTAACTAAGGAACATGTAATAATATGTTATTGAAAACTCAATTTCGTAATTAGGAACCCCGTAATATTCCTCTTATGGCACTATAAAGAATATGTAGTAACGTTTAAATTAGTATTGAAGATGATTCTCATTATTCTGTAGTAGCCAGCCACAATAATATTTCTATTTCATTATTGTTAATTTATTTGGATAAAAGCAAATGAAAATAAAAACAATAATATGAATAGAAAAGTCTGTTTAAACCATATAATGTCGCATGTCCTGAAGGAATTTACTACATAGGGAACTATTTACATTCATTACATTTGTCTAGACTATATATATAAATATATATATATATTTATACATCGTCGTTCATGTCTGAACGCCGTAATTCAATATATAATAGGAGTTCCCCTTTATCCTTTTATGCTTTTTAATAGTACATAGCATGACGAAATATAGTGTATAAAAACACAAAAACAAACAGTTTTTAAATTTGATAGAGTTTTCATTTTTCTTTTTAATAAAAAGATCATAAAATGTAAGGGGATGGTGGGAAAAATGAAAAAAAGAAAGATTTCAATTGATAAAATTTCAATTTTTTATTAAATTGATATAGATATAATCGCATGGCTTTTAATTTAGCTTTGTAATAATACTATTAGAATATTATTTTCATTTTCCTTTGATCTGATGGAAAAATTCAAATAAAATGAGAATAAGTTGTATTTGTTCATGTTGTAGTAGCTACTCCAGTATTGAACCAATAATCCAATCGTAAAAACTTAGAAACAGACTATGGTAAAAATGTATTCTGATATGACAAAATAACATTGGCATTTTTATTACATTATAATAAATTGTTTTGTCACTGAAAACACAGTGGATTTAGTACGTTTTTTCCCGTTTAATTAATAAAGAGAGTTTTCATTTAACTTTTGTAAAAATCCGGACTGAAACATTCCACAAGACTTTTACTGCAGTTATAATTAAATACAATTTTAATCCTTTACAATAATGGGTAGAAGAGGAATCTGATTAAGTAAATTATGTAATGCAATATTAAAATTGTGCAATTTTTTTTTTTAAACGTATATATTATGTTTACTTAGCCCTGATATAAATATGTTGTGGAAGAAGCAAATTGAAATAGATTTTATATTTTAAATAAAATATAAATAAATTCACTTTTATAAGGTGAAAGGTAAGTTGGCTGGCAAAAGGGTAAAAACCCAGGTACATGTAAACCGTTATAAACCGGTACAAGTGGGTTGTGTAGCGAGGCTTCGGCTTATTATTTTCTGGTTACCTATCGCTTCTTCGTTTTAGAGTGGCTACTGTCCAGGACGTATGATGGTCTGTGGAGGCCAAGAGGAATAGGAAATGAAGTTAACGATCTTATTATGGATATCAGAAAATCAAAAACTCTAGTGAGGGAATGATACAGGAGTGAGGAAGAAGCGATGGTGATGGAGGAGGCGTTGTTTGAGGGTGCGAGCGTGAATCTGGTGAGTGAGGAAAGTGAAGCGTTTGCGACCCCTTATTGAGAGATCTCATGTGCAAATTAAAGAGAGTAAATGGAGAGAATTAGATATTGAGAGAAACGCGAAGGGTTGTATGAATCGTGTAGCAGATGCGGTAAATGAAGTGCGTGTGTCTGTAGGAGAGAATTTGCTTTTTGGGGGGAAAAAGAAGATTTTTTATTGGCAAATTAGATGGTTTGATTTAATTACAACATGTTTATATATCTATATTAGTAATTAAATATGTTTAATAAAGGATCATGAGTCAGAAATAATGCGACATTTAGAAATCGTGGCTATAGCAGCATGCCTGAATCATAAACTGGCCTTTTTTTCTCTTTTGAGGAGGAAAAAATGCCTGCGCACCTTCCGACTGTGTCGGGTGTGTGGGGCCTGCCCCCACTAAAAAAAAAAACCCTCATCCAAACGGGCGTAGTATCCGACCCGGAACCGCCTCACGGCATTACTTCGGGTGGACGCCCCATAACTTCTTCTCATCTATCTGCCTACACCATTCCTTTCCAAATCTCCTCTTTTCCTTGTTAAAATTGTGTGTACCATATTCGAGATATGGTTCCAATTATTAACCTCCATTAGCATCTCCTCTGACAAATTATCTGGAGAGAGCTGTCCAACGGTCTCGTGGAGGTTTGCTCTGCTTTCTCTCCATTTAACGCATTCAAAAAAAGTATGGAAAGCATCATCGGTTGTTGAATCACCGTATATGCAAGCTCCGGAGTTCCTTTTGCCTATACGTTGGAGATAGGCAGCAAAATACCCATGTCCAGAGAGGAGCTGGGTCAAATAAAAATCTACTTCGCCATGCTTCCTTGAGGCCCAGATGACGGGATCAGGAATGATTCTGGCGATCCATCTGCCCCGGTTTTCATTTCTCCATCGCGTCCTCCATGCTTCATTGAGCCAAACAGCAGCCTGTGAGCCAAACAGGCCAAGAAGCCTCGGAGCCTTCCAGGTCTCGCTGGTAAATATACCTGATCTGCCTTGCTCTTGCCATCAAGTCAATCGGCATAACTCCTGCAATTACCATAGCCGCTACCCCTGAAATCGTTCCGTACGCACTGGTAATCCTTAGGGCTCCACGCCTCTGAACTCTGAGCAATATTTTCTAGTGCCTGGCGATTTCCATCTTCTCGGCCCAAATCTCACAGCCGTACAACATAATCGAATTTACTGTGGACATCAGCAATCTTCTTTTGGTCGAGCAGGGCGCCCTGACGTTACTCACAACTCTGCTTAACGCCGCAACTGTGGCTTTTGATGCCACAGTTTTGAAATGTTCTCTGAACGAAAGCCTTGAGTCCAGATGAAGACCTAAATATTTAACAGTTTTTTTGGTTCTGATCACTAATGGATCAACCACCATCGGTATCGCTATTTCTATATGTCTTCTCGTGATAAGCAAAATCTCCGTCTTTTATGTAGCAAGTTCTAGACCATGTTCGTCTAACCAACCTTTTATTTGCCGCATCACCTGGTTCAGTCTAAGTTGCGCTATGTCGATATCCTTGCTGAAATTACAGCAATAATATCATCAGCATAACCTACTAGGTGCGTGCCGAGCGGCATTTCCATACGAAGTATACCATCGTACATTGCATTCCATAGCTCCGGGCCCAATACGGATCCTTGCGCAACACCACCTGTGATCTCTAACTGCCATCGACCGTCCTTAGATTCACCTATAAGCTTTCTCTTCCAGAGGTAGCTGTCTATTAGCCTAAGAAGGTATTTCGGTATTCGGAATTCTCTTTCCAGGGCCATTAGGGCCTAATTGAAATTTACCTAATAGATTACAAATAGCCGTAACAAAATCGAGATATGGAATGTTGCTTGCTCAGTAAACCTTCCTAAAAGAAGAGTTAGATGCGCGGAGATATGTATAATTACTTATGTATCTATTTGTTTTACTATTTACAAACATTTCATTTATAATAATTATAATTAGAATATTATAGCACAGTTAATGCTGGTTGTTGGTCAGTTTGTATATTTCTACAATTTTAGGTTTCAGAAGTCATAAACATCAAAGGGATTTTACTATTATTAGGCTTTTAGTTAATTTACGACTTAAGGCAAAATTTCATCTGTACTCCTTCTACAAACCGTGTTTAGTGAGAAACAAAAGGTCATGACCTTAGAAACTGTACACAGAAGAGAAAGCATACTATTACCCTCACGGGTAATAACTCATTTTAACTGGAAGTACTAGAGAGGCAGTAGTTCCGGCCTTGTCCGCCCTTCATGGCTGTTTCTATAACCCTACCCGGCCAACGCGTTGTATTTACATGAAGTCACTGTACTCAGGATGCTAGAACATAACCCCCATACTCACTACTACACAAATAAATATATATGTATATATAACAAATAGAAATTCCGTTATTTGTCTCGTGTTTTTTATTTAGGAATTAACAATGTAATAAATTACATAATTCTATTCGGAGTTTTGATAATTTAATCACAATATTGATAATTAAAAATGTATGTATATGTAATCCCTCTTGAATATTTGTTAATATTTCTAAAACACATCTTCCAACTTTTTATACCAGACCTATAAAAAAGTCATTAGTTTTTTTGGTTTTTTGTTTGTTTTTCTTTAAAGTAACGTAATAATTTCTTTTTAACAACATATGTTACCCAAGCTTCACATGTTTCTTTAAAGTTACACATGTGGCACTTAATTCGAATATTTACAACCTTAAACTTTCTATATAATAACATTTTTATTTATCTAATATTTTTAAAAATATGAAGTTATCTGATACTATGGAAAAAAAATCAAATCAAATTTAAATTCTGTTTCCATTGAGCTTCCAACGCCGAAACGTTTGGTCATCCAATTAGTGCTCTTAGAAGGGTTACAATCGTATTAAAGTTTTGAAATTGGGTTTTTTCAGCAGAAATATACATAGTTTTGAGGATCCCAGTTAAGGACCAAAAAAAAAAAAAAATTTTTGTTTAAATGTTTGAAAAGAAATATGTTAAAATTATTTTATTAAAAATCAGGCTCAGACTTGATATTTGCTTAGATATTAATCAAAAGACAATATCCGAAGTTTCAAGCACAAATATTTCAATCCATTTAAGATTCACAGTAATCTGTCACAAATTGGGATCTGAAAGATATTACAAGAATACAGTCTTTAACATATTAAACAGCTCCTAAACCCAAACTCTTTCATAAGCTTTGCAACCTATCATAATAATGGATGGATTATCTTCTTCTTTTCCCCAAGTTCCTCCAAAGGGCCTAGCATGACCTTCACTCTCTAAACTATTGCTTAGTGAGAGATACAACCAAATACCTGAGCAGGGTTCATGAAAGATACAGCTGTTGATGTGTAGTGAGATGTTTCATAATATTAGCCCAGTCTAGATCACTACTAAATATATCTTCGACTTCCGCTAACCCTTATATGGATAAATGCTAGGCCGCTTAATCACCACGTTATGGAATTGAACCATATAAAATACAACGTTCATTGTTGAGCGTCTGACTCCAGCTGACGAGATGGCCTACAAAAACCACTAAACAGTAAGGGCTTTTAAATCATTTTATTGAATTAAAAATATGCCCTGGAAAATGGTATAACACCTATAAATAATAGAATAGCCGGGAGCCACTGTATATATCACCGTATATGCTGGAGTAAAGAAAAAGACATTGTACGTGACCCAAAACACTATTTTGATTACCTCTTTGCAGTTCATTCTCCTAGAGACCACAATAAACATGAAAGCAACCCTATAATATATATATATATTTACGAAAATATCGGGCTCATAAAAAAAGATCCTTTGTACTAAAAAAAAGGCGAAACCTTTCTCTCTTGAAAAAGCCTATTTTCTCATATTAGCCTTTTACAATACCCTTGGCCTATGATATATATATATATATTTTATTTTTTTTAAGACTTGTGGTAACCGAACAATTTTAGTTACATCATATAACCTGTTAGTTATAAAATGAGTTATCTACCGGTACTATTCTATATAAATGTGTTATTTACCAGCTTTACTTAAAGAATTTATATAAAAATATTATATTTCTTTCGTAAATTTTTCTTTAAATACATTTATAATAAATACCTATCATCATAAATAAATCATCAACCAGTCTGTTGCCCAAAAACTGGAAATCAATGATTTTTCAAATAAATATATTCTGCTATATAGCTGCAGATTTTATGGAAACCAATGAATAACAATTAATAATAATAGTATTAATAATAATTAATATTAATGACAGTAATGAATATCTTATGTGAAACACTGAAACAAGCTTCTTCTACTAAAATTACATATTTATCAAATATGCAATAGACAAATAATGATCTCAGAAACGTAATTACCATTAAAATTTAACTGTTTTTCATATTATAAGTATATAAAATAAACTACAAACGACAATTTGATCTCCTGAAATCTAATTACTCGGAGAATTATTATAGAGTCTGGTATTTTATCCGTCGTAGCATGCATATTTATTTTCCTGCTACGACGGATAAAATACCAGATGTTATCCAGCATTGCGGATCCATCCACATATTCAACAATTATTATAGGCCTATCAATTTTGTTTGAAACAAAAGTATTTCGGTTTATAGATATGTGTATTTTGTATAACAAGTTCAATGCCCGCAAGGGGTATCTGTTGCATGTAGTTACTTGGGGAGTAGCGACCCTGCGGGTTAACACAGTTCAGTACAATACATTTAAACTACATACACTCTGCACTTTACAGACAAGGACAAACACAGTGCACAAAGTAGGATCTCCGTCCCTAGTTAACTGGCAAAAGCCAAGGGAGAAGGAAGGGATTAGCTCAGTAGTAGCGCGCTGGACTAGCCACACGGAGATTCCGGGTTCGAATCCAGCATGCTGACCTTAGATTTTTTCTTCCCAGAATACCTTTACAACTCACTGTCCGGTGATAGGCATTGCTGTCTGTAGCTAGAGAACGCTGCTTGGAAGCCGGCTATGCTCTGGCAAAGGTTTCGGGGAGCACAATAGATCTTACAGGTCGCAGTGCAATAATCCCCTATGTAGTGCAAGAACGAAATGGAAAAATAATAGTTTTGTGAAAATTAGATAGTTCAAATAGTGTATTTAGTGATGTGGATAGAGCCAGGTATACTACAATCTAGGTCAATGCAAAACAAGAGACAAAGGCGCAAGAATCCGTTAAATTAATGCAATGCCACTTGGCCAACTGTTTTATAAGAGAAGGCATTCTTTCGGGCTGTCTGCATTCTGTTTTCAAAGCCAGAACACTTGCTTCAGGAATCTCTCTCTTAAACTCATGCCAGTGATAGAGATTAACATTTATTCTAGATAAACAACATTTATTAAGATACAGTTGTGATATTGTAATGTACTTAACTTTGCTTAGAGAATAATATATTTATTTTAAAAGCAGTGGTGCTCTCTTGATTATTACTAATACTACTCTCTTAAACATATATACTTACAAGCCCTTATACAAAACCGCTCAAGCCACTACAAACTACAACAACACATCCACACCAATTACATTTCACCTACAACAATCTGTATCTGATATCAAGTTCAAAAACACCCTTTAGTATCTTTATCGTGAATATCGTGGAAAATTTAAAAATAATAAAAACACTCCACATTCAAGACTCCACTTCCGGGCAACCCATTTTCATCAAATTCAGTATCTTTATATATCAGCATCTTCGGCAATATCTTTATATATTTTTTACACTATATACACGATAGTATGAGTATTATTCCGGAAAAAGTGATTTAAAGGAAAGCCTTATGTCATTCAACAAATCCCGGAAAATATGTCCAATAAAATTTGCAGCTCTGAGTATGTTTTATTTTATTTTATTCTAAAACATACGTCATATCTATTCGGCTATTCAGCCATTCAGCGTCGCGAGGCCCATTATAAAAGAATAAGGCTGCGCTGGCAATGGATATTGTTCGTTTAGTTGGATATCATGGAAGCACGTGAGACTAATCTCGGACGTGAACAACTCCACTCCCTTCTGAGTATGTCTAGTGTGATATAATACCAAAATTAAAGAAAGTTTTTCATGAAAAACGCAAAAAAAACTATTCAATAAAGTAGTATTTTGTGGTTCACCGATTTTGTTCTAAACCTTATGTCGGATTCACTTGAAAAAGTTATACGAAATATCGACCAATCTGCGATTTGCCGTTTTTGTGTTTCGCTGACTATTGGCACAGATGTACACTACACAGATTTACACAGACCGATTTCTAAAATTCCACTTTTTCGAAGCGTGTATTTCCAGTAAAAACATGATATCGTAAAAAATTTGACACAATCGGAATACTTCTTTGCCAACTGTAAGAGAAAGTAAAAATAAATTTAACTCAATAATTCAATAAACACACTTTGTACGGTTTAAACATATTTGAACCGTTCAGTTTCATATGTTATCTTTGGGAACTCATAGCAAACAGGATAATGATCGTGTTTAGTAAAAAACAGGAAATATGATAAAAAATTAAATTAAATTAAAAGGTGAGAGGGGGCACCTATTATAGGCTTTCCAGTCCCTCTGGTGGGTTCTGTTAAATAAAAAGGAAATGAAAATAAGAGAAAAGGGGTGAAAATATTAATTGGACTGTATATATGTAGATTGAATAGAGAGTAAATGTGCTCATATAATATGAATAAAATGAATATTAAATTAAATTTAAAATAAGTAGCAAAAATGTGTATTATCTTCAACAAGCCAAAAGGAATGGCGCTTACCTTAAACGCAGAAACTTTCACCAGCGGAGGCAGACTCAAGTCCTTTAGCCCATATTGGGCATCAAGGAATTGGAAAATAGGAGAAGGAAATAAGACCTTATGTGCCTGTAACTCCAGAGTCTTGATCCACAAATTGCTGTTTGGCTGATGAATCTTGATCAATTATTTAAACGGGCTCCTGGAAACTGCAAGGCCGGAGAAGCAACCGGAAGTAAACCATGTGCTTATGCAATAAAACTTAGCAGGCCGGGAGAATCCGAAGACACTCACTCGACAAGAGACTAACTTATTTACACTAACCCCGAGGAAAACCAGAAGTGGCAACACTTGGGTTTTCACGTATAAGGAAAGAGGAAGTGGTCTAAACTGTATTAGTAGAATGTGCTGTCTACTGCCTATATATTGCTCGTACGAGTGTGGAATAGTGACTCACTTAATAACACTAACCCCGAGGAAAACCAGAAGTGGCAAAACTTGGGTTTTCACGTATAAGGAAAGCTCAAATGGTCTAAACTGTACAAGTAGACTGTGCCGCAACATACAACTAGCTTGTCTGAGTGCATACGAGTGACCCACTTAATAACACTAACCCTGAGGAAACCCAGAAGTGGCAAAACTTGGGTTTTCACGTAAGGAAAACGCAAGTGGTCTAAATTGAATAGACAAATTATACACATACACCGCCTTGTGCGAGTACTTTAGAGTGACTGACTGGAGAGGATAATAAAAGGGATTACCCCCTCTCTACATTTAGGACACAGCCTACAGATTGATAAATTATTATATTCTGACGGCAGCAAATTTAAATTCGGATAAATACCGAACAGATTAACAGATTTATTTTCCCTGCGACCTTCTTGATATGGGCTTAATAACAAATGACTATAAATTCAAATTTATTTCGACAAAAGATCTATAACACAGTTAGCTAGTGTGTGCCCTTTGTTTGTTATAACTGTCTACAAACTGTTGTAGGAGAGTTGAAGTAAATGTATGCGTTGATGAAATTGGGTTTTGCCAATACGTTCAAGAGGCTGGGCATATCAATTACCTCCTAGGCCTGTGTGTTTTATCGATTTTGGACTTGTCAATATGAATGTTGATCGGGTTGTAACCTGTTAAGATATTAAGATTCTGAAGATATCTCTAATTTTCCAATATAATCACTATTTCTAATCAGATTGGATTTAATATCTTTTCCTAAAATTTTAATTTGATTTTCATTATGAAAAGTAGTCTTTAATGGTTAATTAAAATAATTTGCACGTCTCTGAGGTGATTCTCGTTCAAAAAGTAATTCAGTTTTAATTCGCCCACGGATATGCTAGTAAACTGAGAAGTTTGTTTACCATTCAGATCTTTTTTTGGTTGTTTACTTTGTTCTCAAATAGGACCAAATGCTCTTCCCATAATTACTACTATCTTTCATCTTCTGTTACAATCAGACATAATGACACAATCTGGTAAATCCTGTGTATTCTTTCTGTGCCTTTAGCTAATATTTCGGTGTTTCTTAGTCTTCTTACTCTTCTATCGCTCTACGCGCTGTTAGGTACTTTATAGAGCTCTTTCCAATTATTCTTATCTAAAACCAACTGCTGGCGACTCCGCCAATCGAGCAATCTTCTTGCGAAAGTTCCACGCAGCCCTCATCCAAAGTTTTCCTTGATCTTCCTCTCGGTCACCTTAAACTCCTTTCACTCTAGCATCATCGCTAACCTGTTTTCTGTCATCCTGATTGTTTCTTCTGCAGAATTCAATTTCAGATTAGCTCTTATTGTGGTATTACTCACTCTATCACGTTTGGTTTTTTTCCTCTGTCCATCTAAGATATCTCATCTCCATTGTTTCGAGTTGACTTCTATGCTTCTTAGTGAAGACCCACTTTTTGGTTGCCTTTGAGACCTCTCTCTTGATAATGAAGCCGTTCCTGTAAGGATAATGAAGCCGTTCCAGATATATGAACATGATATGCATTACCTTGCAACACTCTGCATTATCCGTTCGGATATTTTTCATTTTAACTACTTTAGTGCTCATATTATCTCTGCCAACAATTCCTGGATAACTCTCAGGTTGTCCGAATATATATTTTTTTTTCAGATATGAGGATGTTGTCCAAAAATTGCTAGAATATTGTACTAAATGGGTTGCATATTTCTGTAAACAAATGATATAGATTCCTCCTTGTCTTCGACTTAGGAAGGGCGACGTCCAGTACTGTAATAAATAGTAGGGGGCTAAGGCTACAATCCTGTCTTATGCCTTTCATTATCCTGAACTCTGCACATTTCAGTGAAAAATAGGCCGGTAAGCTGCGCGAAGTGAGTTCACAATCTAGTCATGTAAGGTTTTTACTAATTTATTAATCTAGTTATGTAATATTTATCCTTTATTAGTTGTCACGCAGTGATTTATTTCCCAAAAATATTTTATTTAATTAGTCAAAATTTGTGGAACAATTTTACCTGAATACTTTCAGATCATTACCCGTAAATCAACTAATATCATTTTACGGGAATGATCTTGATTGAGGTATTGAGTTAATATGGAGAAGAGAAAGTATTTCATTATTCAGTTCATTAATCTTATAGGAAGAGGAAAGAGTTTTTGAATGCTACATTTTAAATACCACATCAAAAAAGTGATTTAATTTTTACCAAAAGGACTGCCGATCATCATCAACGATGCTGTTGACATTTTTCTAAGTCAGACTTTATAAAGATGAAGAATATTGTTAAAATATTAATGTGAGAACTTAAATGTTCTCAAAACTCATTGGCGGCCGGAGACTTCTCAGAGCACTGCCGGAATACGGACAGTGTTCTCTCGTTACAGACAACACTGTCCATCACCGGACAGTGAGCTGTAGAGACTCCTACGAAGAAGCAATTTAAGGGTAGCACAGTTGGACTCGAACCCGTGTCCTCTCCGTAGGAGTCCAGTACCTAACCACTTCGCTATTCCGTTCCCTAACTATTTAGTATTTATTATATCGTTTTGTATGTTATATTGTTATAAATATATGTATTAAAGCAAATATTTCATGTTATGTGTTAATAAATTAATGATTTCCAAGTGGTGAATGCCCGGTTACAATTCTTTGTGACCCACCAGATCGTGGTTAACTCATGCAAATTAAAATATTTAAAATATTAAAAAAACTTGGAGGAATCAAAAAGTTTTTACAAAAACAACAAAAAAATTTATTGTTTTTAAAAATTCTGATATAACTTTTCATTTTTTTATACAACTCAGTAAGAACAATAAAGTATCTGGGAACTTTTTATTTTTTCAACTTACCTGGGAAACATGGGATGAAATTTGGGATTCAAAATACGGTTTTAAATAGAGCACATCTTAATGTATTATAATGGATGTGTTAGGTGGAGAGAATTTAGGTCTGGTTGATGATATAAGAAGAAGACTTGGATAACACTGGCTAACTAATATATTAATTAAGTGATACAGACTGCCTGGACTTTACAATAGAGAAATGTTTTTAGGTAGAGTGGTATGAAAATGACACGTAGTAATTGGTTGTATTGAACTGAATTCAACTGTGTCTTTTTTTTTTTAATTCAACTGAATTCAACTGTCCGTCAGTATATTTATACAGCTTCTCTCACTCCAGTCCGAGAGAGTGGTTGA